>KK121794.1:3211-19990 GCA_000611955.2 Stegodyphus mimosarum
CGTCAACCTCCTCCTACATGTCTACCGGAACTTCGGAGAGCATTGCTTTTTGAGTGGTGTAATATCCCCCAAGATCAGATCGATAATTTGATACTCAGCATGCCTAGGCGTTGTACGGACTGTATTGCATCGTCTGGGAGACATACAATGTATTAACAATCATACCAACCATGTAATATTGGTTTTTTGTAAATAGGTTTTTTTTTTGTAATTTGCTCCAGGGAGAAAAAATCGCTAATTTTTTTAATAATATTAAACATATAGCATTTTTTTTGTCTTTACCTTTTGTTTAATAAACAAGCTTTACAAATAAGTCAAATTTGTTTTGCTTCTAACTCTTCCTTTGCCTGATTTTGCATTATCCTTAATTTATGGACAGGAGTGTAAGTTAGTATAATAAAAAAAATCTGAAAGGTTTCAGATTTTAAATTACGTCCAAAGGGGCATTTCTTAACGTTACCTTTTTTTATTAAATATCATGCTCTTCGCACTTAAACCGTAAAATTCAGTTCAACAGCAATATCGCAAAATAAATTTAAAGTGAGTTTATCTTTAGAATTTCTGATACACAGTTCCGCGCGCTTTAGATAAAAAGTTTTTTTCCGTAGATTGTTGCCATTGCTCGCTTTTAATTCGTTTGAGTTTGTTCTTCGTTAAAGTCTTACAAAATATGAAATAAATAATAAAACAAATTCCAAATTCGGCTTCCAGATGCGCCTATTTGAGTGGAAACATACATTATTCAAAATTGGATGGCTCTAGGTTCCGTTTGTTTTATCACATTTGGAGAAATATACATACATTTATGCAGATTCTTCATTATTTCATTTCTTTAAATATAATACAGGGCTGCAATATTTTGTGGCAACAGTTTGAAAAGTGATTCAGACTTTTAATGTTTCAGACGCAAAATCGCAAAACGAAAACAATAGTCCTTCAGGGACAAAGCCCCTTTGGACTAAAACAAAGCAATCATTTCTGTTTATTATTAATGTCATTAAATATTTTTATGAAATCATACGAACAATGAAATTAAATTACAATCATTATATATTTTTTACAATAATAAATTTAGACGGCTAGCCGCAAGCACTGGAGATTAATTAAAATTGATTGCTTTAAGGAGAAGGTCTTATGAGAATGTTCTCTGTAATTTGATCCGCAAATGAGCAACGTAAATAAAGAACTATTTCTTACTTTTTTAAAATACACAGCTGCACAGTAAATATTTTTAAAATAACTAAATTATAAGTTTTTTAGCTGAAATCCTTAAAGATATTTTCATTAATGTGTTTTTAAATTTTTTTGTGTAAAAGGAATTATCATCGTGGATTTAAGGAAAAAATAACTTCGAAGAAACTGTTTGTTTTAGATAGCATACTTTGTCTGATATGATATCTAATAATTCCTATTATTTATTACAAAAAATTAAGTTAAAAGTTACTTTTTAAGCTGAAGATCTCAGACAGTTTTGGTTTTGCTCCATATTTCATTGAAGTCTTTCTCATCCATCGCAGTTTACTTTCTCTAGTTTAATGGCATTAATTTCTCTAGTTCATTGACATCTCTAGTTTAATGACAGTTCCTTCTAACACTTTTAAAATCTATTATTTAGATTTTGTGTCTCCTTGAAAAATGGCGCTGCATTTGTTTGTTCTTTATTCTGCAAACTAATTTCTCTAAAAACATGATTACTGTATATTCCACCTTTGCAAAAACGTTTTGCTCTTACGGAAAAGAGATGTATGTCTGATAACCTTTGAAACTGACAGAATTTTGTTCAACAACATACGACAATCTAAAGGCTGCTTTTTGCCTAACTAAAAATTTGTTCAAGTATTTCTTTAACAGACATGGATTTATCAGTTCATTTGAATAAAACAAGAATGGCGACAAATAAGAAAAATTAATTTTTATAAAATTATCAAATTGCTTAAATCAACAACATTGATGAAATTTCAGAGATTAAAAGTACATATTTGATAATATTATTAATTTCACAATAAAGTGAAATAGTTCTTATGTTTTACCTTCTGTTTACACGTAAGAAATTTGGAAGATCATTCGTTCAAGAAGAAGAATTTAAATCCTTTAGAATAAAATAGGCAGCCAGGTTTTATAGGCCGAATAAAAAAAAACCTTCCAAGTTTTCGATTGTATTCTGAGAGCGGTTTTTCTTTGTTCCTTTTGGATAAGTATAGGCATCTCATACGTATGTGTATGGAGACATCTCGAAAGCTTTAATGATAGAAAATGATATGCTTCCTACCTATGTGCGAGAGAAGAATTTTTGTTTTATCATTTTGAAGCTGTTGATATTTCAGTAAGGGTAAAATGTAAGATGCTTAACATTCCATAATCTAAGCAAATTGTACACAGAATTTGCACATATAATTTGGGTAGAGTACGTTCAATATAGGGCTGTTTCGCCTCACATTCTAGTCCACCAGTGGTCAAATTTAAGCCAACTGAATGCTGGTTATTTGATCTGGGTGTGAACTTGGGGAAATGAGGTGGATGAATATCTGTTTTCATGATGTTGCTCTATGTATAATGGGAATACGAGAAAGCTTTCCTTAAAAATTTATCCACGAAGCTATCTTTTCGGTAGGTCCACTAAAGTCTTTATCCTGCCTCTGGTTTTTTAACTGTTGGTCGTAGACATTGCTATCTTGTCACAAAAATGTTTTGAATAACATAAATATTTGCACTTCGCTATTTGTAAGTTTAAAAAATCAGTCTTGTAACAATTACGAAATTTTATGTTTTGTACTTCCTCCGATCCTTATATTTAGAAAAATTTATACTCGTTATAAAAAATAAAATATAAAATGTTTAATTCGAATATAATAAAAATTGGCCAAGATATTTTACATTAAATCTGAAATCATATTCAGAGACCATACATAAATTGAACGAAATATCTGCATTTGTACGTAACTAAAAATAAAATATCAGTTCAGAAAGAGGTTTCTGAGCTTAATAAATTCCATGATGAGCATTTCTACATAGATTGACGAGAAAAGTATTAATCAATGCACCTTTCATTCTTATTCTCAGAATCGTGTTCTAGAAAACACAGGCAGGCTTCAGTATTGACACATAGCCAAATCGTAACATTGTTTGCAGGACCTAAAAATTACAAATATTTCCTGTTCAATGAAGTTTTGGTATGCTTATCAGATAATGATTCTACGGTAATAAAACTTCATAAAAATATTAATAAAATATTTTTAGTGTTTGACATTACTTGTGCGAAAATTCTTTTGGTATAACAATTGTAATAAAATTATAAATTAAAGAATTTTATACATTTGTAAATCACAAAAGAATATAAAAATATTATTGAACGGTATTTAAGAAAAATCAACCTCAGGTTATTCTAACTTATTTATTAACCAAACTGTCAAATGATGTCAAATATCCCAAATTTCGAAATTAAATAACTCACTCAGTATTTGTCATACAGTAATCAAACTTGTTGTGTTTCATTTTTTATAATTAATGTAAAATGTTTCTAAATAAATCCATAAGGACAGGGAGCCGCATTAAAAAGTTAGATTTCATAAATGTTATACGCCATTTAAAACACTTTTGCAACTGGAAATATGTCTATGCTTACGTTTGCGAAAGTGAAAGTTGGACAAGGTCTTCTGTGGGCTGGGTGTATACTTGTGTAATACTTCTTCTTAGCGCAGTTTTTGTAATGTCGGTACTATTTACTAATTAATTTCTTTTTTAATTTCTTTTCAGCACCATGTTTTATACACGCGCAGTGCTCAAATGAGTTTTGTTTAAATATATTAATATTAATAAACATTAATATTCTTATAGCATTTTTACCTACTACTTTACAAATTATACATGGCAAATTTTACTAAAATTTTGCTACTGTTTATACGTTCTGTCTTATATAGTTTCACTTAAAACAGGTTTTTGAAAATTTATCCAAAATGAACAAGCAATTTTTTTCAGAACTATAACTTTCATATCCAGATTTTTTATTTCTCCTCTCATCTCTTTGGTAACCAAAATGCATTACAGTTATTTTCTTACGATTTTTTTTACTACTATAAAATTACAAAAGTACATCTGTTAGGATGGTGAAAAACAGCGTTTTTACAGATTATTGTGTTATTCTGCACCAATTTCTTTTTATGTATCAATGAATTTCTCTATGCAAATAACTTTACCAATAAATTCTTGTTTAATTTTATACAGGAAAAATCACTTGACGCTGCTGTATGACGCAGACGGTATTTTGCGGGAAATTCTGTTTGCAATTAATGAATTTCTGGGATACCCGGCGGATCACCTTTCCATTGGCTAACCACGTCATTCGAAGTTCATCAACTGAACGACGAGACGTGAGGCCCAATCACGAGGCAGCTGGTTTTCTCCTTGAGTCAACACCCTAGAGAACGCTAGCAGGCGCTCTCCGATAGGGGCGCATGCGGGGTCACGTGAGAGAGGAAAAGTGATCCAGAAAGACTGATTCTAGAAATTTAGTAGATTTACGGAAAATTTTAAAACACTCATTGAATCGATATAGCGCAGAATTTAAAATAATTTTGATTTAAGTAAAAATGATTTGCGCTTTTGTAATAAGTGCTACCCTTTTTCAGTACTCGAAACAAGAGCAACCTGAAAGCACTAATAAAACTGGAGACCTACATATGAACATGTTTAGTGTCCTACTTTGTACTACACATGATTTTTCTTGCTAAAGTTATCATTCACATATTGATGATTATGACCATTTTCCAAGCTTCAGCAGTAACTATTAACTGAATAGAATATTTTATTAATATTATTTTTAAGGTCAAACTTAATTTATACTTGCACTAAACACTTGTTTAACTTTCTTTCGCTACAGATGACTTATCATCCTCCTCGCACCTTAATTTGGTGTTCGGAGCATTAATGAAAGCAGTAAAAATGTAATATATGCTAGAAGTTTATTTGCGTTTCTGCTTGTATACACAAAATGAAAATAAAAAATAATAAATAAAAAATTTAATCGTTGCTCTTTTCAGGATTTGAAAATAAAACAAATTCACTGCGTTAACAAAGTTTTTAGCCCAAAGGGGCTTTAGCTCAGAAGGGCTATTAATTTCGTTTTCGCATTTTGGGGAGTTTCACTTTTCAAACTGCTGCCACGAAAAATTATCGTCCTGTGTTATATTTAAAGAAATTAAATAATGAAGCATCTGCATAAATGTATGTATTTTTCTCGTATTGTAATAAATTAACGGTACCTAGAACCATCAAATTTTGAATAAGGTAATCTTCCACCGAATATGGGCATTTGGAAGCCCAAATTTGGAATTTGCTTTATTTTCGATTTCATATTTTGTAACATTTTAGAGAATTTTTTAATTAAGAACCTCAACGATTTCGAAGCGAGCAATGGCAACACTGTACGCGAAAAAGAAAGTCTCCAGCGAGCGAGGTTGTGTATCGAAAATTCTAAAGATATGCTCATTTTAAAAATATTTTGCGATATTGCTGTTGAATTTTATGGTTTATTATGAATTCCTTTTAACAAATTTCACCAAGTTTGCGAAAATGTAATTCGAGCATTTATTACTAAGATATCTCAACTAGCTTTGCATAAAATATCGTCTGGTTACGGGCAGACAGAATTTGCGATGCACCAAATTTGTTTGCTTTGACCTCAAAACCATCTGCGGTCGTGAATGAGAGCTGCGTAAATTTTTCTGGTAAATCGCGAAAAATAGCCATGAAGACCTGTGAAATGCTGCGTAAAGCATGAGAGGAACTAAGCATCAGTACTATTCAAAGATTTCCGTTGGTACGAAGCATTTCATGATGGACGCGAAGATGCTGATGATGAAAGCGAAAATGATTTTCCCTAGCAATATCAGACGGATGAGAACATCGAAAGAGTTCAAAAATTGCTGCTAAAAATCGTATCTTGTCTCTTAGAATTATAGCTGATAAACTTAATGAAGATAATATTTACAAAATTCTCATAAAATAGCCTGAAAAAAATAAATGGTTCTCGTTCTGTCCTTAACGCTTTGACTACAGAAAAGAATGACGATCAAATTTCTGCATTTTCTGATTTGATGCAAATAGTAAAAAATTAATCTTGTTTTTTTTCTTTAACGATTTAAAATTGGAGAAAAAAACATGGTATTTTCCTTTTGATTCTGGAATGAACAGCAAACATGTGGTTGAGCTGCAGAAGGTCCACCACTGTTACAGAAACTTCGATTTAAAAAATCTTGAGTAACGACAATGTCGGTGATATGTTTCTTGTTCTAAAGGGATACTGCATAACGATATTGTTTTTGACTGACAGTCGACGAATTCCATATCTTATGCAGACATAAAAAGAGAGACTTCAGAAAGGAAATAAACCTAATCAGCCTTAAAAGCGTTATAGGCTAATAGGCTAGCAAGGTTAACAAAATAACCTGGTTTTCGCTGCACGGTAAACCCTTGCCTCACAATTCCACCTTCGTCAAGTAGTTTCTAGCAAACAAAAGGACAGATTTAATATAAAATAACGTGTTACTTAAAATAAACCGTACAATTTGTACATTCATTTGCAAAATGTCTCTCAATCTCTCTAGGTGTGTATTCACAAGATTCATTCATTTGTTATTGACAGATAATAAGTACAATTTTCAAGATAGTAAATAATACGTAATGCTCTATTCAGGGAAAACACACTTTTTTTGTGTTCATGTGTGTGTTGAGAGTTAACTCACAAATGGTGAAAGCGTTTAAATAGACATTCCTTCGGTGAAAAGCGAAATGAGTGTTTCTACATGTAATGAAAGAAAAAAAAAGTTTATTAATGAATACAGTCAATTCATTTTCATGAACCCCATGATTGGAGCAATTAATTACAGTGTAATTCTTCATTCGATGGGCGTTTTCCGGAATGTTTTAATTACTTACTGTTAATTTCCTTAATTACATTTTATATTCAGTATCACGTTTGATAAATGTGAAACACTTGTTAGTAAATCAACTGCAGTTTTTCATAATTGCTATTTTTCCTCATACATACAATCCTTCTCCGATTTGGCAAAATGTATAAATAAATTCTGATTCTCTATACATTTGTAAACTAAGCTAATTTAATTTATTATTAATTACACAGTTGGAAAGATTCCAAATAACTCATCATTAAAGGCAAAATGATAATATTTTAATTTTCTCACGGAATCGATTTCAATATCTCACGTTGAAGATTCTTAAACTCAACACATTTAAAAAATAAATTATCGGGTTGGCAAGAAAGTAATATAATTTTTTAATGTGGAATAAAACCCAATTTTTACTTCCTTGTACGAAGTAAAGGAAGTAGGGTAATCAAGAAAAATTTCGAGTATCATATTTCAACGAAAATATCCATTTCAACCGCTCTCAAAACTACTTGAACGATGTACTTGCATCACATCTATACGTACGGACACAATAAAGAATCATTTTTGATAAGAAAAATTGTAAAATAGATTTAAAATCGATTCAGAAGAGATTTTTCCTTGACATCTCCACGTACGTACGTATGTATGCATATACGTCGCATAAATAAAAAACGAATAGCCGCAGAACGTTGAAATTTTGTATATGCGACGGCTATAACATGTAGTTGTGTACCTCCCTTTTACGTTGCAATCGGCTGCACGTATATTCCCACTTTCTTATCTGGCTCAATGGGCACAGTTTTTATTCTTATATGCCGATAAATTGTGTAATTTTTACTTTAAAAGTGATTGAATATGTGGAATTTATGTTCCGGTTTAAAGTTTTTATGCCTTTAGTTAATCTGCATGGAATAGGTGTAGAATTATCAACAATTTAAAGGTTTAAGGGGCGAGTTAAGCCTAATTTCCGGCAGTTTGTTTACTTTGAAACTCAGCAGATTAGTGAATTAAGTCAGTTTCTGAACTTTCAATGTCTTTTAGCCGTGTGGGACCAAAAGTAAACTTTCAGTTTTGTGCACCGAAAAATCGGCCTTCTTATACGCTGGCCGAACTTCTTGTTATTGCATAGAAACCGTAGTTGTAAAAATTGTTTTTGTAACTGTTTAATAATTGTATTTGGAGCTTTATGTTTTTCTGTATTTTACAATTTTTTACTTTTACAACTTTTAAATTGTTGATCATTCCACAATTATTGCATGAAGGTTAACTAAAGGCATAAAATCTTAACGGAGAGATAACAATAACATAATTTAATCATTTTTAAAGCAAAAAATGCGCAATTTACAAACATATAATAATAAAGAAACTGAGCCGAGTAACAGAGTGGATATATATATATATATATATATATATACATATATTTATGTATATATATATATATATATATATATACATATATTTATGTACTTTTGGTGCGTCCGATTGCAACCAAAATGCAAGGTGCACATCTACATGTTATAGCAGTCCTGTATACAAAATTGAATTGCAGCGTTCTGAAGCTAGCCATTTTTGAGTTATGCAAAAGACATACATACATACCTACGTACGTAAGCACAGACGCCACGAAACAAATCTCTTCAGAATCCATTTTAAATCAGTTTTATAATTCTTTGGGAGAAAAAGAGTCATTTATTCTGTCCTTACGTTTAGATATTACGCAAAAACATCAATAACTTGCATTCGATAGTGGTCAAAATGGATATTATCGTTGAAATAATGAGACCCGAAATTTTTCGCTATTACAATACTTCCTTTTTAGTTCGTACAAGGAAGTACAAAGTAAAATGCATCGAAAATGTAAATTTTTGCACTGACCATAAACTAACAGTTGTAAACAAAAATACAGGGAATTTGTTTCTATAGCAACTCAAAAGTGTCAGCTGCCAAATCTCGGAAGATTTGAAAAATAAGATTTTATTATTCTTCATGACTGAAGAATAATAAAATGAACATAACTCTATCTATTTGTACAAACTGAAATTACTTTCTTGCCAACTCTATGATTTTATAATCATAGGGTCTTAAAATTAATGCATGTTACTTCTATAAATCATATAGAAACAGCATGCATTAATTTTAAGACAGGGTCATACGTGTGAAACAAATTTCTTTCAAAGTTTTTTATGTGGATCAAGAATGAATAGACCGGAACTGATGAGAACATCTGAAAACTTATGCAGACCATAAGGATTTATCGGAGCAGGAGACGTGAAAATTTAACTGGGCCCTCCTAATCCAGGATCTGCCAACTGGTAGCTGGACGAACTTCTTATTGACACCAAGATGACGTACACAGGAAAATACGGTAGATTCGAACCCCATTATAACTGTAAGGTTTATCCTAATTTTATAACAATTATTTTAAATTTATGCACTTTTCCTATCTCTTCTAGTTTCAGCTTACAATTTCCTATCAGAATGTATTTTCAGAAACGCGTTTAATACCAATGAATAAGAGTAGTATTTAAGTCGATGCTTCACTGACTTCGTTAGAAAGTCCGAGTTTCTGACTAGCGCGCGTTTGCCTTTGGGTTACGTTGCTCTCTAAGCTGCTACTACGCTCGGAAGCATTAGTTAAGTTTTAATTCTTATTAATTTGAGTTCAAGCCCAAGTGGAGGCTTTGCTGCACGCTCTGACATAGGAGACGACTGTGTTGATCCTTATTTTGAGAAATAAAGGGTAATTGAGCCTGAGTCTTACGTCTCTGTTCATACGCTCAAGCGATTATTCGCTTATTGATGTACAAGGTTCTTCACATTTAACTGTGAAATGAAAGGGTGGATCACTACATAATGAGCCCCGGATATAACGAAAGAATCTTTTCATCCTATTCAGTTTGATATATATTTAATATTACTTTATACTGTTGTACAGCTCTTTTAATAGTATGAAAATTCGATATAATAGACGGTACGGATATCTTCGATTGAATTCTTTTTTTTTTTTTTGAAGGGAGGGAGCATTTTTCATATTTTTTGAGGGATTTTTGCAAGATCAGTAACCGTTAAAATCATCCATATTTAGAATGTTAAGATCCACATTCCATCCATGAAGAAAAACATCTTTACGTAACTTCACTATTCTTCTTTACGTTATAAGGTACCTTCTCCCGCCTTCTTCGCATGCCTTCGTGGTGTAGTGGTCTGCATGCTCGACGTGTAACCGAGAAGTCCGTGGTTCGATTCCCGGCGAAGGCGTTGCTGATTTTTCATGTCTGATGCTTCCAGAAATACCTAATGTCTCTACAACGTATCTATTTTCTTTTAACTTCACTTTTCTCACCTCCACGTTCTATACTATGCGCGGCAGGTATAATACCCAACTCTAGGAGAGCGAGATGCAGTAAGCATATCTTTCGTCGTAGTGAATATTAATGCTAAACCAAAAACATGAATAGGTTCTGTGATTCGATTCAAATTGTTTGACTGAAATGCCAGAGAGAACTCTCCACGAGGGTGATGTTATGATGGCAATTCTGAAAATTTCGCTATTCAGTGAAGGAGTAATTAATCTCATGAGCTTGCGGTTTTACAGTTGATCTATTTTTAAGGAATAAAAGAATTGATCCGTATCAACTTGTTTTGTTCGAGTATAAACGCTTTGAAAGTTTTATTCTCCGAACAGGAGTTTCTCATGCTTTAAGTCCTTCAAACGATGTTCAGTTATTCTTAAAAAGTTATTGAATCTCGGTGTTGCAAACATACATAACTTGAGGAACGCGATCCCAGTTCTCGAGGGACATTGTGTAAGATACGTTAAGTGACGAAATTGTCTTAAATTTTCATATATATTTGGCAAAGACAAACTTTCATATATTCTTTGAGCAAACGCTACGATTTTATTTCTATGTTTAAAATTCATTCACATGATAAGCTGTAGCTGTAAGGATTCTGGATTGAAGATAAGGTGAACAATACTTGAAAAATACAAAATGGATGTAGCAAAATAGGTAATTTCCAGAAATACAGTTTATTCAAATCTATAGATGGTAGCGTATGAAAAAAATCGAAACTCTATGACGTCTGCTCATGGTAAAAATTTGTATTCAAAGAAAATGTTGAGATATGTGGAAGATAGGGAAAATGAAGAAACATAACGGTAATGGTTCGCCATTCAAGGAAGCCGTGATCTGTCAGTATCTCGACAAGCGCTTCAGACGAATAAATAAATGCCAAGAATTTGCCAGCCATTTTGCAGAGAATGAAAAAGAGCGAACAACAAATTTAATAACTGCGCATAATTTTAATAGTTGCAATTAAATCTTAATAAAAGTTTTCTTAAATTACATTTTATATTCACTTATTTTAGTAAATGTAACGACTTTAACAAGTGTTTTCGTTACTGTTTGTTCAGTTTACACATTTTTGTGAGATAATGCATTTTCTTTATGGGATAGGATATAAAAAATCAAACATTTGGTACGTTGAAGATCTTTGTAGATTGGATCGTCTGTATTTCCTTGGTTTGGTTTTCTGAAAAGGTTATTGGGGAAAGGCACAAGACCTGTTTGAGGCAATCCACAAATTATCTCCGTCACATTTTTGTTCCGGTGATGTTATTTAAGCCAATAGGTTTATTTGCGCTTTCGTCAGGACTCCAACCAGGATTTCCTAATTGTTGACACAGTAAGTTAATCACTTACACTACAAGAGCACGGATGGAGAAGAACGGTAATGCATTACCCAGAAAGTAAAAGTGGTTGTGATATAAGTAATCCAAGTGATGAAAAGTTGTCATCCAACCACATTTAGCTTGGGCGCCACTGAAGAAACTGCTTGGCGTTTCGAATTAGGGATCATGAAAAGTCCGATAATGAAAGCTAGCACTAAGAATCAAGAAAGGTCTTGCCATAATTCGATCCTGAACTTCACAAAAGTCAGATTTAAGTTCTTAACCATTTGCATGATGAGAACATGCCGGAGGGGATGAGGTAGATTCTTACAAACTGATATTGGTTTATAATTTGTAAGTAAGCATCGTATGTTGTTCTTAAAGTCAGCTCTATCCACCTCCAGGCACGCGTTGACATGATGAGGCACATTTTTGCAATTTGATGGCACAGTCAAGCCATCAAAGTTTCATTCTCATCGATAATATTCATGCATCAAGTCTTCGAATCTTATACCCTTTAGGAAAATGCTTTATAGAATTTGATAAGAAATCTAACGTGAAACTTCTTTGAAAGCTCTTAGATTTATGGCCCAGTTTTCTATAGACTAGGCCAAAATCTTCAGTAGAATTCTATAAAGTTTCAGACATAGATTTTATAGGGTTAAGTTTAGAGATTCTATAGAGATATATGCAGAGATTCTATAGAGTTACGCGTAGATATTTCATAGAATTTTGGGAAGAGATTCTATAAAAATATAGTCAGAGTTTCTGAAGATCCATGCATAGCATCTTATATAATATGTATAGAATTAACAAATAGAATTCTACTCAAAATATCAGATCCAGTTTATAGAAAACTGTGCCATAATTCTGAAGAATTCTATACATTTCCTTGCTTTAATTTACTCTAAAATATCCTATAGAAACGTTTCGTATTTAAAAGCATTTTAAAAAACCAACAAAAGTATGTTTTGTAATTTAAAAGAATGAAATAAATTTTCATTTTTAAATAGAATGCTTTTAACTTAAATTTTAAAATGATCTATGACAAAGATGGAGGGAATAAACAGATAGTCATTTTCTCTGTATTAAGAAAAATTAAGTATGTAGTTGATTTTAAAAATATATGAATAAAAATAAATGCATTTTAAATGATACTTAAATATAATTAAAATTCAGAAACCATTTCTTTTACAAAAGGTGTATATACAATAATTAGAAACATTCACTTCACAAATCAAAATTTTATACAATAAACAGTATGAATTTAATCTTTGAATTAATTTAATGATTTAAATACATTTTACACGTTTTAAAGATTTTATTTTTGTATTATATGATTAATATTGTGCAAAGAGTTGCATAACATATTGTATGAATTAAAAAGCTAAAAAAAGTTAAATATAAAAACGAGGGCAAAATTTTTTATTCAAAATGATTCAAAATTTACGCATAAAAAGTGTTTAATTTTGTTGCTCTATATCCCGTGTAGTACATAAGTATTCGGGAGTGTGCTTTGATTAGAGTTTGAAAGCTTTGCTGATTTCAACAGAAAAGCATTCTATAAAAGCTATATAAAATTTCTATATGAATTTGCAACGCAATATTTCTCAACAAAAGTCTGTTCTGTGAAAGCTTTATAAAATTTCTACAGAATTTCATAGAAAAGTATTTCTATAAGGGATTAGCTATAAACTTCTATAGGAATCTCTATAGAGTACTATCAGCCTCTATAGAAATTTTCCGTAAGCAATGTTAAAGTACTAAGAGTATTTAGAATGATATTATACGTTATAGAACTGTAAAGTATGGCCATGATACAGAACGTTCTTGTAGAATGTTGCAAAATTTATTATAAATGGCTCTTTTCACATTACATGAGAGTGCCACTAACAGCGATATTTGACGTTTAGAATTAGATTTAGAACGTTTGATTTGGTTTGGTTTGGTTTGCTTGATTACAGCAAAGCACGCGAAGGCTTTCTGCGTAAGGAGAGGGATGCTTCTGAAGGTCCTTCTAAGGGAAACTGGCTGATATTCATGCTAGATATAAGTAAAACCACGAAAACGCCTGTGCAGCCAGCTCATTCGAGATTTCAATCCAGATCAAACTACACCGGTGTTCAGCGACCTTACCACTCTTTACAGAATGCTCTCTACACGTTTCATGACAGTGCCATGAATATCGATATTGACGCACAATGGTACATTATAGAACTGACATGATTAAGAATTTTTTTGTTGAACTCGGTATGAACGTTTCTTAGAAAACATTTTTCCGAATACCACTAACAACTATATATACCACTAACACCTACCTATACTAATGTCCGGCTTAGAATTGTAAGACGTTCTACCTGAATTCTGAGTGCTCCTGACTCGTTCGTGAAACACTTGCATTGAACATTCTCTGAACGCTCGTGGGCTGTTTGAGTTCTATATCTAGTAACGAAAAACTCTTTTCTCAGGATTGCCTGTAAAAGAATCTAATTGATTGTTTGGAGCTATAAACTATGACTGATAGACACTGGTTCCAGGATATTTTGCAAGACAAATTCATTTATTCTCAACATCGACTTTAGAAATAACTTTGTCTTGTTGGAAGTAATGTCATATCTATTCCATACCGTCTAATTGCTACACGATTTTTATAGAAATCATTTCGAATCTTTCGCTTGGTTAAATGAACATGATATGATGCACCATATTTAATATGAGATATTTTCAACATATTGAGTACTGAACAGATGAGAAAATGAACTGAAAGCCGCTTAAAAAGATACACATTGAATTAAACGTATATTGAAAGGAAAGTTGTTTTTCCCTATTTTTCCTGTTTGTTGCCTGTTTTTCCCTATTTTTCCTTCTTTCATTGCGATTGTTGCTGGTAATCTGCCAAGTTCCTTTTTTTGTGTGTGTGAGGAAATAATGATAAGCGAAAAGATATTAATTTAAACTCCTATCTTATGAATTTATTCCGTTATGTTTAGAAATAAAAGGAAAAAGTATGGAAAAGTTACATATTTATTATCGGGAAATAATTTATAAGAAATGCTCCGAAACGATTATATAAGAGAATTAAATAAACGCCATTTATATTAATTTCGGATACTGAAGTTAACATTAAACATACACTCATGTCCAAAATTATCTTTACATACCCAAAAATGATGATATTCAACGAAATATCGAATCAATGTGATCCGTATTTGTAGGGAATGTGTGAAAATCAAGCCTAATTAGCATTATCCAATCAAAAGTAATCAAACGGTTTGTGATATGCAAATCTAGGCGTTACGTCATCCAAGGGTGAATCAAGCGCTTTGCGCAAACTGAATATTTGCGTGAATTTCTGCAACATAGCGTTTGATTTCAGTGTGTAGGGACTCAAAGCGGTTTGTTATGGCTTCGAAGTATCATTTGGAAGAATCTGTAAAGTGGCGAATTATCGGCCGTTTTGAAGCAGAGCAGTCAATCATGGAAACAGCCACATGTCTGAATATTTCAAGACAGACAGTTTCTAAGCTATGGAAATAGTTTCAAAATGATGGAAGTGTTGTAAGGAGGCCTGGACAAGGTCGGAAACGAATGACAACTGCTTCTGAAGATCGGTATCTGGCATTAACTGCCCGTCGTAACATAAAGGCTACTGCTCGCCAGTTAAGTTCAGAACTTGCATCCGCCACTGGAACTGTTGCATCACGGCAAACAATATACGGAAGGCTTAATGAAAAAGGCCTTTATGCCAGAAAGCCAAGGGTATGTGTTTTACTGTCTTCACAGAAAAAGAGGGATCGCTTTAATTGGTGTAAAGAACATCAAAACTGGACTGAACATCAATGGTCCCATGTTCTCTTTACTGATGAGTCGCGGTTTAGTTTAACTGGTGATTCTAAACGTGTTTACATCTGGAGGGAGTCAGGAACACGAAATGATCCCTCGAACATTGTGGAACGTGACCGTTTCGGTAGTGGAGGTGTGATGGTATGGGGTGGAATAATGATCGATGGACGTACGCCCCTACACGTGTTCAGCAGCGGATCTGTGACAGGCCAGATATATCGGGATGAGGTCTTAGATCCTTATGTAAGACTTTTCAGGGGTGCATATGGACCTGACTTTTTATTTATGGATGATAATGCCCGTCCACATCGAGCAAACCTCGTTGATGAATTCCTTGAAAGTGAAGACATTAAGCGAATACCTTGGCCACCAAACTCTCCTGACCTTAACCCGATTGAGAACTTATGGGACTACCTTGGAAGAGCAATTGCACGTATACATCCTCCTCCTAGAGATGTAAATGCTCTGAAGACGGCATTGCTGGAAGAGTGGAGATTAATTCCCCAAACTGTGGTTAACAACGTTATTTCCAGCCTTAAAACACGTTGTGATATGTGTGTACAAGTCAGAGGAGATTATATTCCATATTAAATTCGTAAGACTTAATTCTTTTTCTGAATCGATCCTTTTTTTCTTAACTCTCTTTGTCACACTTTATTACCATTTTTATTGTTTCATGCTACAGTTTTATATCATATGAGGTGATCTTCAATTTTTTCTTCTGCATTTATGTGTCATCATGTTATGTATGATTCCACGAAAATTCATTAAATTATAAGTCATAGTCTCTGAGAAATTCGTGAATTCATGCATGTAAACATAATTTTGGACATGAGTGTACTTATCCGAAACAGGTACAGAAGATTTTTTTTTTGTGTTAACGTAATCAAAATTAGTGAAGTGAATACCCTAGCAATAGAAGCAGCTAGGGGCCTCAATGCAACGAAACTATCCATTCCATGGCCAGACTCCCACCTCAAGATGCAACTCAAAATTACTTTTGAAAAAGCATGGCAGAACTGGTGGGACTTCGCTGAACAGGGCAGGCGCACATACGACCTGTATCCAAAAATATGCTCTACTCCAAACGTCATAAGTAGACAAATAACATGGCTGATCTCAGGCCACGGCCCTTTCCCCACATACTTCTACAAGAGGAATCTCTCACTTTCAGATCTTTGTGTATGTGGGCAGAGGGGAGATCCAGAACATTACCTATTCACATGCACCATAACAGCAAATCTGCACCTAACAAGACCAAGACTAGACCAAGACGTGAATCCGTATCTCAGATGCGCACTCAATAATAACCATATGAGGAAGCGCATATCCCAAATAATGGACACTCTGGCATCAAAG
>KK121794.1:22439-50638 GCA_000611955.2 Stegodyphus mimosarum
CCTCTAAAAACTTTCAACTCGCCATACATTTAAGGTGCTCCAATGTCGCAAAGATACTATAGATTTGCTAACATCTGTGCCTTATCCAGGATTTGAACCCGGGCTGTTCACTACCGCAATAGCCTTCCCTAACCACTATACCATCTGGGCGGCAGATGAACGAAATGACTACTTGCAACACGAAAGCGCGCCCAAATGGGGCAATGTCCTAAATATCGTCCAGTACATTTTAGTTCGGACGATTTGTACGTTTTTTGGAAACAGAAAATATGAAGCATCCATTCAACTGTCAACAAGATTCAAACAACATAACTTTCAATTTTTGTCAATTGATATGATAAAAACTTACACTTGCATCAATTTTATTTCACACTTTCAGTTATATTTCGATGTATTTTTATAGATTTAAAAGTTACTTCTTATTTATAATAGTTTGCGCTTACTAAAGGGAAAATGTTGACACACTCCATCTATACATTAAAGAGTGCGAAAGTTCTAGAAGTAATATTTCAAAAATATAAGAAAAACTAAAAACTGAAATCGAATAAACATGTCAAGAAATCTACTGCCATCGTCAAATGCAATGAACGGAAAAGTTATGAAAATCTAAGGCCATATCGAATTAAAGGAAACATATCAAATGCTAAAATGAAATTGGATTGGCAAACGTAAATATTTTCGAATATATTTGAAATTTACGAAATCTTGTACCTTTTTTTTAGCTGAAAGGAAGGATACAAAAAAGCGTTTGATACGCATACCATCTGTGATATAACTAAAATGATACTGTTTTGTGGAAACGAGAAGGATGAAAGATGTTTCTAAATATTGGAAGATACATTCGCTTAAAAATCAAACATAGAGCAGAATATCACGTTTCAGTTGTATCGCACATGTTTATAGAATTCTCAGTAGTGCTTTTGAAAATAATGTTACACTGAAATAATATTTGCTCAAAGAAATGATAGACATCACCATTCAATAGACTACTATTCGTTAGACTTCTAAGATATATTTTTAGAAGCTTTTAAGATGTATGAACATTATTATTAGACCTTTATACAGATGTTGTTTTCATTTTGCCATGAAATTCGTGTGCTGGAAGTATAGGATAATGTTGCCAATCCTTAGGAAATTAGATGTTTCTAAATTATTAATACATGGCTTATAAATGCGGAAAAGGAAATTGTGAAAAATATTTTAGGATATTTTAGAATTAATTATTTTACCTGTTTTGATAGTAATTATGCAAGTGAAATTCTCTGGGTTTCCTGCATGTGCACTATTGCAACATGAAAACTTTAGGATAATAGTAAAACTCTCAACCTACACATAGATCGCAGCAGATTTCAGATTATTTTCCTTCTTCAGCTTTATTTAAACGTTAAAAACGAATTAAATTAGATGACAACAGTGGGGTAAAATTTATTAAAAAAATCTGATGTGTACACCAGGTAACTTCCTTGTGCGGAATATTAAATTACACGCATTTTTCCTGCATTTTATTTAAACTTATTTCCTCGAATTTCATTACAGATACATTTCTCATTCAATTAAATCAGGTCTCACTTCGCGACAAGGCAAAAATACTTAAAACCTAAAACTATTTTATTAAATATTGAAAAATATAGAAAAATATAAAACATAAATACAGTTAAAACAATTTAAAGAACAACTTTTAAAACTAAAATTAGAGCTTCTACGCAAAAACAAGCAATTCGACCAGCGAGTAAGAAGGCAGATTTTTCGGTGCACAAAACTGAAAGTTTACTTTTGGTCTCACTCGGCAAAAAGACACTGAGAGCGCAAAAACTGACTAAATGTGCTGTGAACACTATGCTGAGTCCATATATGGGATAATTTAATAATTTAAATGATAATTCCAGAATGCATTTAAGTCGCAATAATAAAAGAAGACGTTATCTTTGTTGATGCGAAGCTTAGTTTCTCTAGATTGGCAACAAATCCACTATTCTGCTAAGTTTCAAATGTAAATAAATATGGCCGCTTAGCTAAAAATAATTAGGCTTAGCCGCGCTTAAACAGCTTTTAAACTGCTAATAATTCTACACCCATTGCGTGAAAGTTAACTAAAGGCATAAAACCTTAACCGGAAGATAAAAATAGCACAATTAAACAATTTTTAAAGCAAAAAATGCACAATTTACCAACATATAAGAATAAAAAAACTGAGCTCAATGAGCCGAGTATCAGCGTGTATGTACATATATATATGTATATACGTACATACATATGCGTACATATGTACAGACGCAACAAAAAATATCTTTTGAATCCATTTTAAATTAGTTTTATAATTCGTTTTGTGAGAAAATGTCCTTTATTCTGTTTTTACTTACAGTTGTCAAACTGTAAGTAAAAACATCTTTAAATTGCATTCGATAGCGGTCAAAATGGGTATTTTCGTTGAAGTATGGTACCTGGGATTTTTCGTGATTACAATGTTTCCTTTACTTTGTACAAGGAAGTAAAAAGGAGGACATTTTATGATAATTTTATTGCCACTGAAAAAGACAAAAATGCGAAATGGAGATTAATATTTTTAACATATTTTTCAACAAAATGTTTCTTTATTATAATGCAAGTTGCAAATGAAAAACCTCATGGAGATTGGATGGTTAAAAATTGTTTCAATTTTAATCAGACACGATTTTATTCTTGTTACGACAGTAACAGCATTACTTTTCAGATAATAATAATTACATTATATGTATATTATTACTCTTATATAAATATTGTACCTGAGAAATTTGGTAAGTCAGGAAAACTTGTATTCCTGTATTTAAGTATCAGTCGTTCTGAACCAAATTAATAATTTGCTTAACTACAAATGAATCATATAAAAACTGTAAATATTCGCAAATGAACATTTTTCAAAGTACTAAAGATTAATATGCTCCGAGAAGCGATGCCAGTTTTAAAATGTAATTAAGAAAATTCCAAAGGAAAGGTTATCAATTTCGACAGTATACAGAAAATTTTTTTTGGTATTTATTTAGCCATTTTTAAGCTGCAATATGTATACAGTAATATGACATGACGATAAAGATTATTAATAGCAAAAAATATTTTGAATTTTTAAAATTTTAAATAATCATTAGTCAAAATGTTTATTCTCTGAAATTATAAATTCTATAATTTTATTCTTTTTCTTTTGAGAATTCCTTGCATTTTTATTTCTGAGCTTGCTCAGAGATAATATTGGCGCATATCTGTATTGTTTTGCTCTTTCGATTACTGATAAGTATCGATTTTGTAATACTGATCATTAGAATCCATTTTGTAACACAAAATGCAAGGCAGAGAATAACATATTAGGACTGTTCTTTTTCAAATTTATGTATTTTATTACAATATCCGATAATTCAGGAAATTGTATACAAAAGATGAATATTAATAACACGCGACGTAGAAATACCTATTTTCATCTTATTAATCGAATATGATCAAAAGAAGACTACTAATGGTAGTGCATCGGTGGATTTCAAATCTCTCTTTATGATACTTCCAGTTTATTTGGTTTGTCGTAAAACATTGCTATGTTAAAAAAAACTTTATTATTGTAGGAATGTAGGATCGGTACTTACTATCTAGGAGTATGATATCTGTAAATATACTTCAGAGATGGTTGTCTAGGGTTCTCAATAATTAATCCGATTTATAGAAAACTCGAAAATTTAATGGAAACATAAGTAGTTGCTACAAACTACAAAGTGATTACATTCATAGAAGGAAATATTCAACGTCTTTCAGTCGTGTTACCGTCTTAATGGCGGAATCGTCTGCGTTCTCCAGGAAAAAAGGAAACGTTCTTTCGCACAGCTTGCAGCGTCATCTGATTATTATCGACGATGCCATCCCATATTATTCATCGCGAATTGCTGTATTGAGTATTGTATGGTAACTTCGCGGCCATTTATTTCCAATACTGCTTTTAGTTTTAGACGGTAAGGAATAATTCAAGGATCTTGCTATTGGAGATCATCCAAAAATTTCATTTTGCTTAATTTCTACCAATCGAAATTGAAATTATTATTTTGTGAAAATAAGTATAAATAGAATTTTAGATTGATAATGGTAGACATGAGCGGAACGTTTCAGTTACGTAAATTATTCTTGCGAGCATTTATCCAGTTGGTGTTTCTGAGATGTTGAAAAGTTTTGACTAAAACGAAGAAAGAAAAACGTAAACGAATTTTATTCAAATTACAGAATCTGATACGCAGAGAACAGATGACAATTTTTGTAAATGAATTTTATTTTGATATTTAGACTCTAGCTACAAGTTGAATATATCATAACAATTTTCCTTTAAATGTAGTTAATAGGCAACGCAAAATAAATTGTTACTCGGTAACTCGGTAATGGTAAGCATTAGATAAATGAAATTTTGTAGGTAGAAGCATTGGTCTTTTGATTCTAGGCTTCATTACACAAGATGGCATTACGAAAAGCATTCTGGAAAATTCGCAGAAAATCCTCACACACATTGCTTCTGATTTGCATCAGTTCCTATGTCAACAGCCAGGGAATTTCTCTAGTACAAATGTTTCTGCATCCTAATCTTTGTCCACAGCTTTAACACAGATTCTTTCCATACTTGCGTGCTTCATAATCTCTATCGCAGGATCCATCTATTATTTTGCATGAGTTCCTCCATAACAGATGTGTTTTCATCTCTTGTAATGGTTGACGGTCTGTCCTGGGTTTTGCAATCACCTCAAAGTTTCTGAAACTATCAATACTTACTTCCGATTTATTAAACTGTACTCATCAACAGGCAACAACTTACTGTAAATTGATGTTGCTGAATTATCTCCGGATTTGCAGTAGAATTTGATCTTTATGTGTTAGCGTACTACGGTCTCACACTGATCATTCGAAGTGGCGTTTTTGCAACAATAAGAAATATTAAAAATTAAGCATAAGTGGTAAAGGACTACTGCTTCTACCTACAAAATTCCCTTTATCTAGTGCTCACCATCACCAAGCTACAGTGGATTGTGCGTTACCTTTTGACCGATCTATGATTAATAACCTTTTTGTTTAGAACATAATATATAATTTTTAAAGACTAGCAACCAAACTTTTAGATGATTCTATAAGTATATTACAAACATTTTTGAAGAAGATGCTTGCGGTTGGAAACAAGAGAAAGTAGGAATGAAAAGTTTTGAGCACTTTAAAATATATGGTTATAGACTTCGACGTTTTGAGATACAGAAAGCAATAAGCCTTTGGACAAAGATCGTATCCATTGTCTATCCATTGTCATTTTTTATCGTGAAAAGTGGGAAAAAAACAAAGCTATATTTAATGAAATGTGAAATTGTTTATTAATTCGGGAATAAAAAGGAACTTGTTTTGAAAATTATAAAGAATAAAATTTTGCAAACGGCTTGGACAAACAGAGGAAATTTTTCTAAGGAAGTTTACGGCAGTGGCAGTGTTTAGATATGATGAGGAACTTACGTGGCACAAAAAACTAGATTCAGAGATAAAAGTAAATTCTTACTGTCATCAGACAAAAGTCTTAGGATTAAATATTATCCGTGATAATTTTATATTGCAGGTTAAAGATTAAAAAAGAACTTCTTAATCGTGATACGATCTTCAGTAGCACATCATGGTTAGTGATCTAGTTCTTAGAAAATGTTACGATAGAATGCACCTTTCATATTTATTTTATTTATTCATTACTTTTGCAAACAGGAAAACGTCAACTAATAACTGATCTTTTGAAGACGTGTAAGGAAAAACGTTTCTCTGAGTGACCTAAATTTGGCACTGATCACTATGGCCAGAAATTAGAAACACCTTTTATTTGTTTCGCAAATTTAAAAATAAAGTTATTTTAATTTATGTCTAAAGTACACTTTTTATATCCTAATCATACAATTTATTTATTAGGCGAATATCATCGCCGATTATTGAGAGGTTTCCTTATCATAAGCTTTCTTCCTAAGCTGTCTCCAAAATGCAATGGACAGAAGAAAACAGAAACATTTGAACGAGAAATAACATTTAAAAATAAAAAAGTGTATAATTCTTTCTGTTTTGCTCTGCAATATTTCACCAAACTACAGCTTTTTTTTAAATTAACTATATAGAAAAAATAGATAGAGCACTGAAAATGGATAAAAAATAAAATGCATTGCAACTGCGCAGAGTTTGTTACAAACTATTTATCAGCTCCTATAACATATATGTGATCAATAAGGACTGCGGCCCTACCTTTTGTTCGGAATAGGGATCAAGCTATATAGACTTAACATTTATGGGAGTTGATTTGCTGGCGAATGTTCCCCGCTATTGTCTGTCAAACTGTGAATCATTGTCAGACCATGCAATGATTGAATTCGACTTGTCTGTTTCTGCTGCATCTTTTATTGTTGTTAGTAGAATTTTGTTTAATATAAAAAAAAACAAATTGGAGATATTTTGAAAAATGTTGTTCACAGTATATTTCTTTGATCGTAGATAGTTTGGATTCTCGCTCAAGTACTGACTCGCTTGATGTGATTGCTGATTTTATAACTTCAGTTATTTTCGGGCATGTATTAAATCGATGCCTATTAGAAGAACTGTATGCGAAAAGTACCTTGATGGTCATTGGAGATTTTCATTATGAGAAAGAGTTAATGCTGCTAGACGGAGGTTTCAGAGGACTTCTAGCAATGATATACGGTACTTGTATAAGCGGAAATACCTTGATTTAAGGCAAAAGTGCAATGAAATGCTTCTTGAGGCCAAACTAGAGTCTTCTAAGAAGTTTCTTTCGGACATCAATAATGAAAATGTGTGGAAAAAAATTTACACTTACAGTATTAAAGAAACTTTTATGAGGAAGACTGAGATCTTGGGCCTTCGGCTTTCAATCGGTAACTTTACGTCTTTCTTAGAGGAAACTACCGATGTTATTCTTGATAAAGCATTTCCTCCGGATTGTGTGAGGTTTAATAATGACTTTCATACTCAGTGGCACCCATCTGCTCGCAGTGAACATATGTGTCAGATTGATCCTCCTTTTTCTCAGGCAGAGGTTCATGATGTAATTCGTGATTTAAAGCTTGGCAAAGCTTTTGGCCCGGATTCTATTCCCAATGAAGCTGTAACTATATACTTTCATCGTCTTTTTCCCAAAGTTTTTCATAGATTATTTAATATATTGTTGCGTTATACGGGTTCGTGGATTTGAGAGTATCCGATGAAAACACGATGCAGAACAATAAAAAGCACAATTTATGTACAAGAATCACTATTTACAGCACAGTTCCAAAATTACCTTTAAAAGCGTCGAAAATCTACAATAAATATGCTGAAACAATCAGCAACACAGCTTCAGGCTGTAACTGTAAAGGTAGCTTCACGGCAACACTAAACTTATAACAAACACCGTGGAACAATCACCAATACACTGTCAAGCTATACTGTAAAGGTAGCTTCACGGCAAAGCACTATCTCGATCGCTTTCCGTTCACAAAACTGTCGTGTAGCTTAGCACTCCAAGTAAGCAGCTATTCTCACAATTCTCACAACAATTCTCACACTGCCGGCTCTCAGAAACGCAAGGGTTTATATAGCTTTTCCTTAGGTTCCACAGGTTTCGAGAAATATCTCGACAGGAAGTTATTCTAGAAGCTTCCCGATTGGACAATGGGATATCGCCGATTTGGTCGCCAAATGGGCGATAAAGTCGCCAATCTGGCAACCCTACCATACACTATTTTATGGCAACCCTAGTGCTATGCCGGAAAGCTTACATACAGGCGCAACCGCCGAATTTTTCGCAACAATATGTTTGAGTCTTGGTGCTTTTCCGCGAACTTGGAAGAATGCCCTTGTTATTGTGATAACCAAGAAAGAAACTTTCAGTATTCCACATGAGAATAATCTTAGGCGTATCTGTCTTCTTTCTTCTTTAGGCAAATGTTTTGACAAACTAATTATTAACAGAATTACTTGGCATTTACATACAGAAAATGTTCTTAGTGCCGACCAATATGGTTTCACTGCTCAAAGGTATACTGAGGATGCACTTCTGCCTCTTAGCAACTTTGTACAGAGGGACAAGACAAGAGGTTTGTATACTATTTTAATTTTTCTTGATATGGAAGGAGCCTTCGATAATGCATGGTGGCCTGCTATTCTTAATTTACTGAAAAAAATGAAAGTGTTTGATCGTTTATTGCCCTTGTCTGTTCTGCCTCATCCTTTTGTAAGACAGCCAGTACACATTCTAGATAGTACGGGCATTGATGAAAATTCATTCTGAATTGTGTGCTATAAGGATGGTAGTAGGATTGTTGATAAAGTTGTTTTTGCTTATGTTATTTTTAAGTATGAAATTGAGTACCACCCATTTCGTATTAGAAATGAATGTACTCGTTTTATTTCTGAGCTTCTCTGCATTAATTTTGCAATTAAGTGGATACTTAACCAGGATGGACATGTTTCCAGCTACTTAATCTGCACGGATTCACTCTCTTTCCTCGAGTGCCTTAAAAATACTTCATCCCATAATGATATTATTGTGAATATACAGCAATCTCTTGGAGATCTGCAGAAAAAGGGTATTTCAGTGTTTTTTAAATCTGTCCGTGGTCACTCGGGTAAATATGGAAATGCGAAAGCTGATTGGCTTGCTAAGAATGCAACTTAAATGTTGATGTAAATATTCCAAAATCGTACTTAAAAAGACATTCAAAGCTAAAATTATTAAAAAATGGAATTGTGATTATATATCTTCTGATAAGGGAGCTGTTACAAAAAATACTTCCAAACTATTTTTGAAAGACTGAAAAGTAAGGACGTATTGTTCAATTTTAATGTTACACAATTTTTGTCTGGACATGGCAAGTTCAACGTTTATATCGAACGATTTAAGCTGACATCTTCCAATTTGTGTAATTGTAATCTTAGCGTTCAGAAAACTGTTTCTCACTTGCGTTTTGATTGCCCATTGCTTGATAATGCAAGAAATCTATTGAAATGCAGATTAAAATTAATTGGAATTCATTTCAGTCGAAATGTTATGATTTTGTATCTTCACCTTCGACCTACCGTGCTTTTGATGACTTTTATTTTAAACATTGCAAATGATTTCTTTATATATTTATATTTTTTGTTTGTGTTTTTTCCCCTTTGTGTTTAATTTCATTATATTATTGAAAGTTGATGTTTTTGCTTAGGATTTTGCTTTTTTTTGCTTACGATTTGTAAGCCTCGTGTGATACTTTGTGGTGCACGAAGATTTCTCTTAAAGAAACTGCATAGAGTTTATTTCAAACCATTTTAAAGATGCACAGCAAAATTGAAAAATTGCCGAAACAGTTAGAAGTTTTCCAAAGAAATATTTAGCAATAATATACGCAAATAATGTGCCTTATACATGAAAATATGCTTTCTAAATAATTTTGAGAGAGAAAAAAGCGCTTCTTTGAAAATTAAGCGAGAGATCATTTTTGTCTGACAAAGAGATTTAAGGCAAAAATTAGTTTCAATTTGAATGGCGGAATAATTTGACGCACATCGTTGAATAACAAAGTATATTGTCCAAGACTTAGAAAAAGTCCTGTTTTAAGAGAAAATGCATACCGAAAAGCCAAAATTTTCAAACACTAGGCCACTGAAAAATCGAAGGAACAATCCAGAAATATATGCCAAAACGATAACACAAAAATAAACGTGTTTGAATGGATGAAAATGAATTTATTCACTGTCCTCAAGGTCAGGCATATAATCCCATATACACAAGAAACACTATTAAAGGTGTTGAGGACAGTCTGATGTGGGATTGTTTTTCATAATGTTTCTTATAGATGCCCCATGTTTCTTATAGATGATTTCAAGACCAAAGAGATGTATGTGAGTATCTTAGAAAACACAGTACTGCAGTGGGCAGAACAGAACATGCCAGTAAAACAAGGCTATCAACAGGATACTGACCCAAAGAATTCAACAAAGCTGGCAAAATCTTGGTTGTAATGAAATAGGATTGATATTCTGCCACGGCTCTGTAAATCACGGGATCTAAATCCGTTAAAGAACTTGGCATGAAATGTCAAGAATTCATGCCTAGGCATGAAATAAAAGATAAAATGAAAAAATAATCACCCGAAGAAAATTTGGGGAATTGTGCAAGAGGAACTGAATAGTATTCTATTCCTGTTCAAAAATCTCAAAAAGTATTTGACTGCGTATCAGCAGAATAAATGCAGTTCTTAAACACAAAGGTTTGGAAACTAAATATTAATAACGGAATTAGAAATTCTGTAGTAAATAAAGATTTTTATTCTCAATAATAAAGTGCTTGTATTATTTTTCAAAGCATTTTTGGAACAGTTCAGTGAAAAATATTATGATGTAAGAACATCCCAAGAACCGGTGGTGATGCTTTTAGAATCAATAAATGACATTGTGTATTTCTGAACCAGGAGAGATGAAAAATGTGCAATGCCCTCGCCGGGGCTCGAACCACGGACTTCTCGAATACACGCCGAGACATCACCTCCTAACAGAAGAAAGCCAGAACACTGAAGCGAGAGGAAGCTCTGACGTCACAGGTAGTCGTCTGACTCACCTCGCTCTTTCTAACAAGCTCAAAGTTTTGTAGTTGAGCGACGAACGTGGAGCAATTATTTGCGTTAGCGACAAAGTTTTTATTTTGTCTCTTGCTTTTATAATTTCATACGATGCCTCATAAATGTGCTTTAGCCACATGTCATGGTAATTATAAAAATGGCCCAAAAGTTACTATATTCAAGTTCCCAAATGAGACTGAATTCCGGATGAAATGGATAAGGAGTTTACTGTTTCCCCCACTACTAAACACACCACATGACTTTCAACCTACTAAACATACCAGAGTAAGTTCGAGTTTGCTGCATTTTTTATGGGCTTTGTATCTTTATAAATTTTTTATTACTTTTATTGATACGTATGTGATGTTCATGCTTTCGTTATTAGATTTTGATCTGTGGGTAACAAGTTTATGGTTAAAAGTTTTAATCTTGTCTGTTTTAATCATTTCAAAGAAATATTTTCCTTCAGAGTTATATGAATGAAATAAAGTCGCCAAATCCTGGTAGTGGAGAATCATCATCCATCACCTTTTTTAGTTCGGGCGCCACTTGTAAGATCTGCTCTGCTACTCCACATAAACTAATTCTAGATCTTACAATGAACCTGACGAATTATCACACAGGTGTAAATGAATTACCAAAAGAGAACAAGGGTGAAAAGTAACCGTTTAACAGAAGGTTAACAGAAAGGCGCGATCTTCGTGCGTTGCAAAAACACTATCAACTTGCATGGAAAACTTAAATGTACAATGTAATTCAAGTCGAATTTAAAATAAAATAGTGCCGTATTAGCACGTAAAATTACACTTAACAGGTTGACTCACAAAAACTTAACAGGCGTGATGATAATCCGGAATGGCCAAGAGGCTTACTAGAGTAACAGCGAGATGGCAACGAAACGTGTGCTGGCTAGCAAAAACATTCTCTGAATAAACTCAGAGATTCACCCGTTTAAATATTCACTACATTTAACTTTAAATTTACATCCTGGCGAGAAAATACTAGGGGAAATTGAGAGGTCCAGGAAAGGTATCAAACTTAAAACAAATTTGTTATGCTAAATAAGGGAAATCCTACAACATTACTAGCGTTTAAAAATACAGATTAACAATGAATTAAAAACATTAAACGGAGGTTGGAAAAATAAATAAATAAATAAAAGATGATTTTATTTTTTGGAGGGCAATAGCTTTATGTACGTCAAACTGGAAATTTCTTGGTAATAGAAGATTTTATGGAAGTACATTGAACACTGGAAGCGTTTGATAAAAATAAAATTTTTGTTTGTTCCCCTTAGAGCACAAGTTCAACAAGAAAACAATGCTACATTCAATCGTTACATTTTAATAAGAGGAAAGCCAAGAGTTATTATCTCTTTACATGCAATACATTCGACTAGCATATTTAATAAATATCATCAATGGGCCGTTTACGAGTTACAATACCCGGAATGGAATCATTGATTTTGAAAATGACAAATATTTATTTCTCAGCTCTTGTTCGTTTTTCGAGGTCTTAAATTATGTCACTAATAATCGTGTATAAATATCTCAGCGAATTTTGCATCTTGGAATGCTGCAGATTGCGTTATCTACATTTTACAAACAACTCTACATGTTTCGCAGAAGGAATTTATTTATTTTTCACCGTTCATTTTTCTTTCTTCTTGCAGATGAAAAGAAATCAAGTTAGTAAGAATGCAAAATGGAAACATTACAAGTTGTACTGAAAAGTCTGAATGAAGTTACCATGAATGGTCTCTGAACTGAATGGAATAAAGGGTTTGCGTGACAAGTCATTGGAGAAGAAAAGATTACGGATATACGAATATTTTGGTCTAGTCGTAGAATATTAGATCTTGGGATTTGGTTTAAAGTCCTAAGTTTATAACTTCTGGGATCGACCCAAATTGTTTATTAGACTATGAGTTTCTTTGTTAGTATTTTGCAGCAAAAAATAATCTACTTTTAATTACAAATGTCCTTAGACTTTTAATGCTTCGGGGAAGACTAATGTTTTGCAACGATTGGGTCGTTTGAGTGATGTGATCAAGTTAAATGCCAAATTCTGTAACTTCTCACTTATACAAGAACCCTGGTGGCTACTTCTAGCTTGTTTACTTAGTGATACTTCTTGCGCTTTCGAAAGATGTCTGCCATAATATGACGTAGACGTTAGATAAGCAACAATTGCATAGTGATTATTGCACAGGCCTCTGTAAGAAGTCGAACGCCCCCTGAAGATACAGATATATGAGAGAATGCATTTTGCAGGAACACATCCCTTCTAAAATAGATGAACGGAATCTGAATAACGCATACTGTTAAATTACAAGCGATAGAGTCCACTGTATAATGTCTTCAAGGTTGAATTCTCATAGTGGTAGTATAGTAGCCTAGTTGTCAAAGCCGCTGAGTACTAGTAATTCGACTAGCGTTCGAACCCAAACAAATGGCTAGCTGAATAGTTGATTTCCGTGGCCTTCTTTTAACTTCCTAAAACAGATGTACTTTTCCAAAATCAATGGTAAGCCTAATTAGAAATTATATGAAGCCGGCGCTCATGATAAGAGCACTTTAGTGGAAATTATTCTTAAATTTTACTTATAGTTAGATATGAGTTAAACTCTATCTTATCTTTCTGGGTTGTTCTAAGAATATTTGCTCAGACAAGACATTTACGCAAATTTAGTGACATGCGGTATAATTCAAAAGTGGGACTTTTTTGTTGTATTTGTGAAGAGATAATGTTAATCAGTATGTCATAGTAAATATTTTTTTAATTTCGAGATAGTGCTCCGATAAAGTTGTAGAGACATTAGGTAATTTCAAAGCAGGAGACATGAAAAATGAGCAATGCCTTCGTCAGGACTCGAACCACGGATCTCTCTAATACGCGTCGAGTGTGCTGGCGAATACACCACGAAGGCATGCTAAGAATGCGAAAGAAATACCTTATATACTCCCCCTTAAGGACGACTGAGGATTAGGCAACCCAATCGCAAAATCATCCTGGTGGTGGAGAATCATCTTCCACCACCTTTTTAGTTCGGGAGCCGCTGTAGAGACATTAGTTATTTAGAAGCATGAGACGCAAAAAATAAGCAATACCCCTCGCCGGGACTCGAACCACGGACTTCTTGAATATGCGACGAGCGTGCTGACCACTACAGCACGAAGGTGTGACAAAAAGGCGGGAGAATACCTTATAAGGTATTTATGTTTGGGTTTAGGTTGATTAAATTTGCGTTAGGTAATGTTTAGTTGTAGGTTATTGGTCTCTTGGTTAAAATTTAAGTTATATGCATTCTAATAGCTTGAATCTTAGAGACTAGGGCATCTTGTTATTTTTGTATTCACAACAAATCATTTATTTTTGTTTGCGTTGTCATTTTAGTTGTTGTTATCCTCAAGAAGCAGCTAAATAAATGTTTATTTAACTTCAGCTTCGTTTGTGTTTTATTGGCGGTTAAGTAGTTGTTAAGAGCGGTAACTCAAGTTAAGATAACTTTGTGTATAGTTTTAATTTAATTTCACTACAGAAAATGTCCTTCGAATCTTCGAAACAAGACGTCTAGTGTTCAAATCCTAGATGGAGTCGAGATATGGGTAATATTAATGAATACATTGTCAAATAAATTTAATTAAAACTTTTATTTCAATCAGGACAAGAAACTGAGCCATCTTTGTGCCATCGAATGCTCTATGCATAAACAACCTAAACTTATAGGTACTACACACACTAGTCAATGAATTAGAAACCTTTAAGATTTTCATTTGAATGCGTGCTAGGGATGAAGTATGCACACCGTTTTTCTGACATGGGTTACACGTGGATAGAACGCTAGTATAAGTAAGGTGTAAAAGTTCTTTTCACGATGAATGAAGTAAAAGGGGAAAAATAACAGATCTTTCACCATTTGAAAATGGGCTTACTATTGGTGACAGTTTAGCAGAGGCCTGGATTTAGAAGACAGCAAATCTCGCTGAGTCTCAAAAGCAGCCATGTCAAGGGTTTCAAAAGTTGGAATCAGAACCCACAGCCCTTCTCTAGGAGACGTAACTGCGGTTGGAGCACAATTTTCCAAGAGATTGATCAGCGTCGTCTCCGACGAATTGTACGGCAGAATAGGGACTCTATTGTGCTTAAACGGGCACAGATCATCAACCAAGGCTCTTCCCAACAGACTTTAGCTCGAACTATGCGCAGAGAATAGGACTGCATAGTTCCGTGCCCATGCAAGAATTCGTTTGCAGTGGTGTCTGGAAAGAAGACACTGGACATCTGAGGATTGGAAATGGGTAATGTGATCAGATGAATCTCGCTACACCTTATTTTGCACCAATGGGAGACGTCCAATTTGGCAAGAACTCCATGAAGCTATGAATTCATCTTGTCTTACTCACACTGAGCAAGGGTCGGGGGAGAGTATCATGATATGAGGCATGTTCTGCTGGCATGGAAGTGGTGTCGTGGTGTTCCTCGAAGGTAAACAAACAGCCAAGAGATAGAGATACCTAGGTATACTAGCAGATAAAGTGCCCCCTGCAATGTTTCATTTCTAACCTTGTTGACGACAGATACTTCATGGACGATAATGCAACTATACATCGTGCCAAAAGTGTTCACAATTGGTTCGCTGAACATCAATCTGACTTCCAGCACCTTCCCTGGCCACCGGATATCCCAGATCTTAACCTCGTAGAAAATGTGTGGGATATGGTGGAAAGATGCATCTGACAGCAATCTCTCCTTCCATTTAATTTACAAGATCTAAAATGCTGCATTGCAATGCACGGTATTCTTTGGACGTAAATGCACTCCATAAGAATGTAGATTTGATGCCCAAACAAATCAGAGCAGTTATCCGTGCAAAAGATGGTCTACGGAAATATTAATCTTGGGTTTCTAATTCAGTGGCTAGTGGTATTAGGTATTTCGAAGCAGAGAATGCGTACAGTTGTATGTGAGGGTAATTCTGCTCTCATCGGGATGATTCGAACTACTGATCTTTGTACTGAATAATGTAAGTGCTAACTAGTTGTGGCATGAGAGTGAGAATGCAATAAAGTCTTATATTATGCATCACACAAAGGATGACTGGAGATTGCTAAGACATCAAGTTGACCAAATATAAGCGGTAACAAATTATTATCTACCATATTTTTATTCGGGATGTTCTGTGGAGATTATCACACATTTTAGAGTGGGGAACATGAAAAATCAATTATACTCTTGCCAGGATTCAAATCACAGATTAATAGCTCTTAGACAGACATGCTAACCGCCTATATCAAGAGAGAATGCTGAAAGGAAATGCGATAATTCTTCAAAAACATTTATCTTTAGTGCGTTAATTATGCTTTGTTCTAAGAAAGAGCTGGTAATTGTATGAACGCTTTAATATTGTGGATTATCTCACCTTTGTAGAAGCCAGAGCTCACTTCATAAAATGACAAGAATTTCTGTCTAGGATGATACATAAACAATAGTCCAAACTAACAATTAATTTAATTTTATTTAAGATTATCGAGGAAAGGATTATTCACGTATAAAATGAATATTTACAATGTAGAGAAGATTTCTCACCTTAATATAAGGTCATACTAAAGAAAATTGTTTGAAACTCTATCATTTATACGTCTTATAACTTCTACTAACACGTCTTCTTTCATCGCTACATCGTCTGTTTTTTTTCCCTAAACAGTTCCATCCAATGGCATTCAACGCCATCTGTTCGTCATTCTAGATGACATCCTACATTATTAATGCTTCAGTTCTTTTAAAGATTCTTTCCTTTATAAAAAGTATTAATTTTTAACAGAAATTTGCATTTTATTTGGTTTTTATAAAAACTAGACATGTGTTATTTGTTTTACCTTAAATGGTTTTACTTTGAGAAACTTTCTGTGACTTCCCTTTTTATGTTATTTTACACTTTATTGTTGCTTTGACAATGCATGGATTCTCTCTCGAACTATTAAATATCTTCTCAGTTTAATCAGCTCTTTTACGATTTCCTCTCCAAAGTGCCGAATATTGAGAGGATTTTCGAATCACATTTAGTTGGCGCAATAGTCTTAGATGCTGTATTTTCCTTCAAAAGGCCTTTTTGCGAGCAATTTTCTAAAGGATAATTTAATGAAATTTCCTAATTTTCCTGAAACTCATTTAATTATCCCGTCATCCATAAACATTTATTTTTAACACTGCAATTTAATTTAATATATAATTTATTTATATTTAGTGCATCTTCTTTATGATTTATTTATAGTGAGTCCTTAGGTCGTCCTTGAAGAACGACCTAAGGACTCACTATAAATAAATCATCTCACTTCAATTGCAGACAGCCATAAAACTTACTTCCGGGAAGTTGTTTTTCCACTTTTAATTTCTAATTAGTATATTCACTTATTCAAAAAAAGTAATATGTGTTTAATTACAAGGCCATAACTAGTAATTTCATGTGAGATTCACTGAAACAAAATCAGAGAAGTATTTTATGTTTTATCTGCAGAAATTCTTTTAAATCTACTACAATTCATTTTAATTTTATCTTCTCCATAATTGTGTTTGGTTTCGAATTCGTATTAATTGCATTTCTCTGTAAAATGATTGCTTAATTCAAATCAATGAAAATCAGCTGAAAGGAAATTTTCAATGTACCGTCTTATGTTTTTAAATCTTTATAACTGTTATTTAACCCACTATCAGATTAGCATAGACGTATTATCTCTTTTACTTTTCATCAGCCCTTAGCAAGATGCAAATTAGATACAAGTTTATAAGAACAGAGTTCTTTAATTATTAGAGAGAGAGTTTTGGCATCGACGTTGACTATTTTGCTATTTCCTCGCGCAGAGAATTACTTTAGATCCCCGTTAGCTTTTGCTTTCAAATTAGATTAAGATACGTCAGTGTTTGATAGGATTTTGCATTTGTGAATCTCCAGGATAAAATTAATTTCAGTTTTAACTTACAATATAAACGCTTCAAGCTGCGGGGATTACTCTGTAATCCTACATCGCGCCTTTGTTCTGTTCAAAAATTCAAATGAAAAGATTTGCTAGTTTTTTTAACAAATGGAGTGATACGTCGGCTTACAGTCTTAATAGGGACGTAGTAAGTTTAATAAGTGAGTGGATGCCTATATATTTATAAACGATGCTTTATAAATCCTTACTTTTGCATAATTATTATGGAACAAAATAGAATGTGACAGCACTTTGATGAATTTTTATTTAGGATTACCAGTGATACTTTATTGCAGATATGCACACTTTTTAGAATCGGAAGCACACTTATTGTAACTGTGGTTACAAGCAGCTGCTAAGTTCATTAAAAAACTTGAATAACATTAACGTAATATTGAAACGCCAACTGGAATTACATATGGTTCTACCATTTTCAGATCATTCCCTTCTTAAGTATACACACAAATCCAGGCGCTTGAGATACTGCAATACTGTTGAAACGCTCTCTAAAATTCTTTTGAGGAATTTCTCATTAACAACCATTGGTGTTCAGTTTGAATGTGTTTTAAGAATTAAAAACAATGACATTAAGTCTTTAATGAAATTTAAGCAGTCATAGTACCAGGCATTCCTCTCGCCTTCTTAGCATGCGTTCGTGATGTAGTGGTCAGTACGCTCGACGCGTATTCGCGAGGTCCGTGGTTCGAGTTTCGGCGAGGACATTGCTCATTCTTCACATCTCCTGCTTCCAAATTTTCTAATGACCCTACAATGGAATAGGAATGAAAGGGGTCTACTGTTAGTTTAGTTGTGCTAGAACTTGTTGAGTTCGGAAAAATGATATACAATAGGAATTTATGTCTCATTTTGACTGCACTGGCAGATGTATTTAAAAAATTAAGTTAATTTTCAATGCAATGAATATCCCACAAACAAAGCGACATTTCTCTGCGCAACGTTCATCCTAGCAAAAGTAGTAGAATTTACATTATTAAGAGTATCGTCTTTGTCTTCTAATTTCATCAGCAGAATATAAATAAAAATGATCGTGTAATTCACTCACGTCCATAAATTAAGGATAATTCAAAATCACGCGGAAATCGCATTCTAAAGTAAAATTTTCATCTGTAGAATTATTGTGCACATCTTCAAGAATAATATGCAGATTCCAAAAAGCCATCAGTTAGAAAAGCGACTTCCAGAAATTCATGCACACTCCGAATTCAAAGACGCAGTCACTTGGCACAAGAATATGCTACAAAACACGAACACAGAGGCCTTTACAAATGGGCCAAGATGAACATTAAAGCAAGAGCAGCCTTAATTATCTTTAAAGATGGTGTGGAACAACACTTAGAAAAATACAGGCCTAACGACATACCCACTGTGTACCAATTTGAGGTTCAAGCCCTAAAAAATGCAATCGTATGGTTAGATGGTAGCCAGCGGCCACCTCAGTGAAAATCTTCATAGATAGCCTAATTTTCCTCCACAGCCAAATAATCTGTTAAAATTCAAATCCTGCAAGGATTCGCCGCCTCTGGCAACCCAGATGGGTCGAAGACCAAACAGGACGTTCAACATACGCCTTCTTCTCCAAAGTTTCAATTTCAAGGCTTATGACAGACCTTTTTTTAAATCAAATTTTAAAAATATCACTTGAAATTCGCACAGCACATAAAAAGATTTCACAAGAAGCCAGTGCGATATGTATGCGGCACGAGCGAGGAGCTTGCGGGAGTAGTTCACTTCATCTCAACATCATATGATATTCATGTCCGAGCACCCTCCATGAGAGACAGACGGGGCTTCTTTCACTACTGCCATCCTGGCCAAATTCTTGTCCAACCTTTACTTATTTATGTATTTTCTTTTATATGTTTGCTTTTGTAATTTATTTTTATCATGAAAGAGAACTTACCGGTTAAGAAGATCCGGTAAAATGTTTTGTTGACGCAATAAATCTTTCAGTCAGAGCACACTCATCAGGTGGTTTTCCCTTTTCTGAATTATCTTAGCCAAAAGGCCATCCCAGACTCCTAAATTGTATTAAACTCTCTGCTCAGTCTAAATAAAGCCACAAGGCATTTATCTTTAGCCGCAACGCCGATCTTTGAAGCCCCTGTTAGCCGAAAGGTCCTCCCGACTCGTCTTTAGCCGCATGGCCCATTAAGCCCACCAGAGTAATTAGCACCCTTCTAATCCCGCCAAACACGGAGTGAGATAACCGAATATTATGAAACGTGGATTCAAACACCACTCACTGGCAACGCGACCATAAAGTCATGATTCAAAGTCACAGTTGCTTTTAAGTAGCAGGGGTGAACTATACAGTTTGTTGCTGTTTTCTCCGAGCAATGAAGCCCAGAACTTCATCATTTAACACCGACATCAGGAGTGAATAAGCTTTCTTGCCTTTAACTACTTTAGAATCTTTCCTTAAGTATGGCTCTTTTTCTGAAAACTGGACCAGTTCTCTGGCGGCGAACAGTGCTTCAACACGCCAATTCCAAGTATAATAATTTGTTCGGTTAAACGGAATCACATCATGCCGGTCTTTTCCGCTTCTCACGCAAACTAATTTTCGAGCAATACAACTAATGCACTTAAACGACTTGCTTATTGGAAGAAGAACCACATTCGACTTACGTAAGATAAATAACTTCATAGATTCCGTTGCACCGAAAATAAAGGTTTATTTAGATATCATAGGCAAAAATGCAATTAAACATAAACTTTGGCGTAATAAAACCGTTAACAACAATTATAGCTACTACGCTTATTTGCAACATACTATGTAGTTCACGTAACTAAAGTGCGTGTAGATACTCGGCTGGACAGCCTATAAAATCAACAAAAGCATAAATAAGACTAATTGCGTCCTAATTTATACATGCGTAACTCAGTCCACCAATCAGTATTAGTTAAAATCGTAGACCTGGAAGTGAGCTAAACATGTTTTACATATAGCTTTAAAACATTGAAATCACAGTATTAACATAGAAACTACTGAGTGTGCGATTATACCATCAACAAAAAAACGCCTGACCACATCTCGGGTAAAACTATGAAATTCCCTTCTTTGGTTGGGAACCCCTGGTCTATAGCGTTAATGGCATGTACCACAGCTTGAGAAAGACCCTATAATTTGGAGGTTATTGATGGCCATATCCTAAAAGGAGAGCATTACCAGATTTTTCACTCTTATAATTTGTAACGTCGACCATCTTACACAACCTACAAAACAGCAGTAGTCCTGTAGCTTAGTTACTGCTAGCTAACACAAGATAAGCAACTTCGCTATATTCGCGAATGAAATTTTAGACGTATCTGGGGCAGCATATCGAGATCCATTTCTATGAGAACTTGTGGAACTTTAAAAGCAGCTATTCATCGTAAACTTTGCATCATTATTGCTTAATCTCAAAAAGGAATAATATCTCTAAAATAAAATAAAATATTGTGTATATATGTAATAGGATCATTAGAGAGGTAGCTGTTAGAGATGAGATGTTTATATGTGCAGTGATTGTTTGGACAACCTCTGATACGTAGATAGTAAAACGGACTTTCAGACGCGGCCATAGATTTAACACAGTTTTATTTCGTAATAACGCAAGCGTATATAAGCATAAACAGACATATCATTATGGGTACGATATGGACAGGAGAATTCTGTATAGTTTACATCTCTTTAGCCAAAGGCTGAAACGGAGCAACAGCAAGGGGTCGATCAGCAAAGTGCAAGATATATAGCAAAGCGTTTCTTTGATCTGACTTGATGAGAGACATTAGTATGGCAACATGGTTATATTAGAAACTGGACATACAAATTAAAAGGACTATTGCCAAATTAAAGTTATTAATTTTCTTTCATATTTTATACTTACATACATATAAATATTTTTCTGCTCGATTCATAAAGGGCATTTATTGCTTTAATTGTTGACCTTATGACGATTATTTGAGTTTTACTAACAATTAAGCTTAACGTATACACTGTCCTATCTTGCCTTTGAATTTCGCCACATGTATTCGCTCGGATCAGAAAATTATGCAAATTAAGAGCAAGCGAAATAGAATTTAAAAGACCGTTTTAGTACAACTTATGTCAAGTAGAGTGAAAGCCTGCGCATTGATTGTGAATATTAGAACTATTATTGTTTTGAAAGATGGTGCATTTATAAGATAACGCAGAGTTTTCTTTATGCTGTTCGAAGCAGCAAGGACTTTATAGTTGTGGGGTTTCACTTATTTATTTCACAGTTCAATACTTGAAACCCCTAACACTGATAAGCGAATAATAGCTTAAGTGTGTGAACAGAGACGTAAGACTCAAGAAGGGTTAACTACCCTTTACTTCTCAAAATAAATATGGCACAGTCAGCTCCTAACTCGGAGCGTACAGAAAAGCCTCCACTTGGGCTTAAATTAATATGAAATTAAACTTAACTAGCTTAACTAAAGCGAACAGAAAGATATAGCCGGAGCTATCAAGATTCCAAGTACTTGGCCTCTAAATCTCAATTAAGTCGGCGAAGCCAATAAAGGGCCTAAAGTACGGCCAAGCGTAGCAATAGCTTAGAGAGAGACATAACCAAAGGCAAACGTGCGCTAATCAGGTACTCGGGCTCTCTAACGAAGTCAGTGAATCATCGCCTTAAATACTACTCTTATTCATTTGCATTAACCGCGTTTCTGAAAATGCATTCTGGTAGGAAATTGTGAGCTGATGCTAGAAGGGATAGGAAAGATGCATAAATTAAAAATAACTGTTATAAAATTAGGATAAACCTTACATAGTGATCAACTGAGGGAAAAATTAGGTGTCGTGATTGAAGAGTTTGATTCTGGTAATTGAAATGCTCCAAATCAAGTAGCCAAGATCTTTAACGTTATTGCGGAAAAGTAATGAACCCTTTTAATTGAATATTTTCAGTTTAGTAGTAACTCACGAGGAGTACACAAATAAAATTTAGTTGAGTTTTAAATCTGTGTTTGTGAGAAAGTTAATTATTGCTAAGGTAAAATTTCGGCAATAGGAAATCAAAATAACTTTGAAGTACCGTTACCGTTAGATTATTACTCATTATTAGAGAAATACCGTTAGATTAGCATACTTTAAGATTGGTTGAAGTAACAAAACGATACCAGTAGCTATAATGTACCTTGAAACATAATTTATATTCAGTTAACAAATTAGATGTATAAAATCTTACCTGTAGCTGGGATTGAAATAAAATCATTCATCCACCTGGTCTGTGATTAAACACGAAGACTAGTGAAAGAAATATTTTAAGCAGTTTAATTTGGAATATAGAACAATCTTAGATTCTGATAATGACAAAAGCTTACCAATGAACCGACAGTCACAAAAGAAATCGATGTTTTAAATTATTTGGTTCCCAATTATTGCAGAAAGCATTCTAGATTCCTTTTAAAGTACTTGTATGAAGTTTAAAAATAACGAAAGCTTTAGCGTATAAATAATCTCTAATGATATCGGCGTGTTTAAGCAGTCTGAATTATTCTGAGTATAAATAGAAAGTAGTCAGATCATCTCGAAGTCAAATTTGTTATCTGTTCTATGAACCAAACAAAGCCTTTGATCAGAAAAGTATCCAATTAAAGGACGATACAGAGTTTCATGAAAGTGATGGACAATTTAATTTTAAAAAAAGATAAAACCTTTTGATTATGTAAAAGCACACTAAATCTATCTAATTCACAAAAGAGAGGCTTTCTTAGCGAAGCTTACACGGAAATGTAGCTATTCACGTTACACATGGATAAAACCACACAACGTACCAAGCAGCTAGCAGGTTCCCCGTGATTTGAACACAGATCGAATTACAAGTGTCTTATATGCTTGGTCTTTGGTGGACCAAAAGAAATGAAAAAAAAGTGGTGAGTATGTCAGATTAAAATTATAAATTGTGACTTCCTATGAAGTAATGCTTACTTCTTCTTCTTTTAACGCTAAACACGCCACCAACTGCAGAGTGGTAAAGTTGCTGGACACTGATAGTTGGATATAGGTGCTATTCCAGGAAACGGACTGACCGCTTGGGCATTTTTACGGTTTCATCATGTGTAATATATCAGTTTCTCTAAGAAATTGTTCCAAGAAGACATTCCTCCTATTACGCAGAAATCCTTGCCAGAGGACTTTGAAATAACCAGTTAAAGCAAAATGTAAACATTTTTCTCAAGAAAAAATTAGCATAATCAACTATTTCACATAAACAAGTTCTTTTATTTGGCTGCAATAGAGAATATCTAAAACATTCACCACCTTTCCTGAAGTCTTAAATAAGCGTGTAGAGTCATTAGGATTTATTTGGAAGCAGGAGACTTGAAAAAAGATCAAAGCCCTCCTGGGACTCGAACCACTGACCTCTCGAATACGCGTCGAGCGTGCTGACTACTACACCACAAAGGCATGCGGAGAAGGCGGGAGAAATACCTTATATACTCCCACTTTTAAAGGGCGACTGGGAATTAGGGAACCCAATCGCCAAATCCTGGTGATGGAGAATCATCCTCTAACACCTTTTTTAGTTCGGGCGCCACTGTAGAGTCATTAGGATTTATTTGGAAGCAGGAGACATGAAAAATGAGCAATGCCCTCGCCGGGACTCGAACCACGGACCTCTCGGATATACGTCGAGCGTGCTGACCACTACATCACGAAGGCATTCGAAGAAGTCGGAAGAAATACCTTATAAGCGTTTTTCTGAATTTATGTTATTTTCGCTTTTAATTATGACGACATGCAACTAGATGATCACAAATTACTTTTAAATTTGTAATAAAAAAGAAAAATGTGTTCGAAAAGTTGCTGAAATGATACATTTAAAGTAAACATATTTTATGTAACAAAAGCTTGTTCAAAGTATAAAATAATACATAATAAAGGTAAATCTGAATGACCGCAAAAGCTGGCCTGCTAAATACAGCTCAATATTATCAAAAACGATTATAATAACTGAATAACATGTACTCTCCAGTCTGGCAGCTTAATTGTATTAAACATCTAGAACGTCTGCTATTAAAATAATAATATAATTCATTATTATTATTATTATTAAATAATAATTTAAATATTATTATTTTAAATAACAATAAATAATAATGTAATTTAGTATTATTTTAGTAGACTCAGGTAAGGCGTACTGATCAAGTAGCAAAGAGAAAACGCTTGTGAATGAACATAAAACGTCAGTGACAGAATATACAATGCCGTCGAAATTTGCCGAGTAATACCAACAATATTTTGTCGAAATTCTATGAAAAATAAGAATTCTGACTACTGGGAAAGGTAATATTTGATGCAAACAATTAATGTAGCCTCTTTATTAGAACTATTAATTTTGAGTATGGAGAAAATACTAAGCAGACTTTTAAAAAGGGGTATAGCTCCAACAATGGAACGCGGGGCAGGAATTAGGATATATAGAGGTAAATGTCGCGTATTCAAACGATACTGCTGATATCAATACAGATACGTACTATAATATGCATGAATATTTTATGGTGAAAGTCGAAATCACTAGTACAAAGACGTAAAATGCACAATAATTCCAAATTATATTAAGATAATACGGTATTCTACGGACTATAAGACGCTACGGACTAGAGGACGCACCTTGATTTTTAAGCTGTTTTTTTAAATAACATTTTTACCTATTTTTATTATTAGATTGCAAAGCCAGACTAAAAAGAATTCTTAGTTTATAAAACCAAACTGAACTTTAAAATCTTTGGAAATTGTCATCTGAACTTTCTTCTTCTTCCTCGTCATCGTCATCGTTGTCCTCTTCATATATAAGATGGTCTTCACTGCCATTGAGAGCGTTACTTATGCCGCACTTCTTGAAAGATTTAACAATAATATCTTCTCTCACTTTAGGTCATGACTGTTTTATCCACTGACACACTTATTTGATTCTAGGTCGTTTTAAAGCTCCCTTTGGCGTGAATTCATGGTTGGATTTCATCCATCATCCATTTGTTCCGTTCCTCTCTCATATGCACTTTAAATGGTTTATTTATCGAGACATCACGAGGCTGCTATTGTGAAATAAGTCCTCCCGGAATGACAGCAAGCTCTGTATTTCCTTTTCTCAATTTCTCTTTCACAGAAATTTTCAAATGACTACTAAACTGATCTACCACAAGAGGAGAACTCTCCTTCAATAAAGCACCTTTCCTTCTCTCCCACACTCTGTTAATCCATAATTTCATACCAGCCCTTTCCATCTAACTCTTATCATATACGTGAACAACAACACCTGGAGGTATTTCAGAAGGTTTTTGGCATTGGTTTGCGCTTAAAAATGATCATTGGATTACGTTTAGTACCTACTATCAGCGCAACATGAAAGGGCAACAGTGTAGCGCATTTTGTCATTCCCACTTGTTTTTATAGTTAAAATTTTAGCACCTTTCATGGCAACAGTTCTGTTACTCGGCACATCAAATGTTAGAGGAGTTTCATCCATATTCACTATTTGGCTTAGTTCCACAGTGGATTTCTTTCGATGACGAAAAAGAAAGCAATGAAAATATAATATTTTCTCTTCATACTCTTGTGGAATTTTCTGAGATATTTTGGTTTTGGTTCGCATGTTAAGTCCATGACGCTTCATAAACCTGTAGCACCAACCAACTCCACCTTTAAAGTCTGTTAAGTTCCACTGTAGTGCTAGCTTACGAGCATGTGAATAATTTTTGTATCAAATTCCCAATGCCATTTGACAGTATCCTTGAATCAATTTCAATACATCATCTTCTAGTTTTGGCCATTTTGCATTCAGCCCTCTATCTGTACATTTAGTCTTTCTCATTTTTCTCAGTTCTTTACTAGCCCGCTAATCGGGAGAAATGACGCTCACCTCCTCTGTTTTCATGTTCTTCTGCATATGCTATTACTTTCAATTTATAACCTACATCATATAAATACATTTGATTTTTTTCCATTGCGAAACCAGCTACTAGCAAAAATATTGTACTATTACCAATAATACAAATCACTTTCAGTTCAAGTTCACTAGCACCGTAGACTGCAATGACGTATTATACGCTAGACAATGTTCTGGGTTTGTGATATCGGCGCGGGAGGGTGGCAGTGTTGCTAGTTGCTGCTAGTTGAATCTAATGTTGCCAGATACAGATAGGTTACCCCCGCTATCGAATATATTGCCACTTTTAAGACTGGAGGAAATTTTAAATCGAACACTAAACATTTTTATATTAGTATAAGGCGCAACTGAATTCTGGAGGCAATTTTTTGAAGAAAATTGAGCATCTTAATAGTGCATAAAACAAGGTAATCCTAAATATTCTGTAATAATAGCTGGTGTTTAACTAACCTAAAGTAATCAGAGCAGTGTCTAGGTATAATTCTCAGGAAATATATTACTAAACAATGGTCGATAAAATTCCGAAATAAAATGTATTTCTTTAAGAATAAAAGTTGAAACTAAGAATAGAGAATTATAGAGGAGCATAGGGCAACATTATAAGATATATAATTGAATCCATGCCGGAAAGAAACCTTTCTGAAAGTTAATATTAATGCAACAAACCTTTGGAAGAATTTTAAAAAACATTTCGTTTTCTTATATTTGATAAAACTGAAAATGCCGATTATTTCTGTGACATGATTTTCTCTCTCAAATTTAAAGATATCATTTTTCGGTGACCTGATTTCAGTTTTGGAAAAAACTATTAAGTTCAAAAAGAAGATTTTGACGAACACTTATTTGACAGATCATTGCTACTTATAATTTCCCTCCCTTACATTTAAAAGTTTCTGCAAAATTTTCAGGAATTCAAAGTGTACTATCACTTTTGTGAATATCAATTTTGAGGTATAACTTGAACTTCAACCTCAATTTATTGCAGACTGTTGCTCTATTGAATTCACTCCTCACTGTTTGTGACTCATTTACACTTTGGCAGCGGTCTGTGATCCGCGATATTAAATATCTTTCTTCGTATTCTCCTTCAGCTACTTTTATATGTTTATCTGCAAACATCTGCTGTTTGTCTTAAATTGGTATAAAGTTTCAAGACTTTCTTGTTCATATTCCTTAACTTTTCAAAAACATATGTACGGACTCATAATAAGCAATATTACTTATTATATGCTTTTGGCTTCAACGGCACATGCCTAGTTCATTTAAACACTCTAAAAACCCTCCGATCTAACAGCCTATATCTAAAAGCCATTGTCTAAGAATATCATATGTGCCGATATCTAAAATCATCCGATCAATTTGTAAGGTTTTAGTTAAACTAACCAAGTTTTATTTTAATTTAAATCTTTCTATCTCTTCTCTGCTTCAACATCCAGTCAGAAGAAGCGCGCGTTTTCAGCTTATGCTAATTTTGAAGTACAGCCAAGTACTATTTAAACCAGAGGTAGAAACCTCTCAGTGTGAGAGAGCTTTAGTCTCAGATCACGGTCATTCTGCTCGACGTTCGTCTGACCAGCTAGCAGCTAAAATTATAAGCCATAGTGCTTACTACGTGATTGCATATTGAAATAAATTGAAGTGCGCGAGTATTAGTATTTCTTGCTACGCACCAGTTAGTTAGAGGCCAAACTCCGCGA
>KK121794.1:57205-70004 GCA_000611955.2 Stegodyphus mimosarum
AGTTGGGAAGTGTAAATAATAATGATTTAATAAAAGAGGATTTTAAATCCCTTTCACGTGCAATTATTTTCCAGCACAGTATCTACACTAGAACAAAGCCAACATTTTTCAGCTCACTGTTCCAGAGCAGGACTGTAGTTTAGAAGGAGTGACTTCACCATGTTCCCTAAAGCTATGCACAGAACACGCAGTCCTGACAAATTTTCATTTACAAATTCAGAGTCGAATGCAATCAACATTTTGTTCATTTATCGTTTATACGACACAGAGAGTTCATAGAATTGTAGCTTGGATACCACTGACTTAGAAAATTATATTTTATATATTCACAGCTTAAACGCGCTTCTAAGTAGTTACAGAACTCTACACAAAATGATCCATAATTATCTTAACACTGACCATCAAAGAAAATCAAGACTTTGCTATTAAATAGCATCCAAACTTTTAATTTAGTTTTTCATAATATACTGAATTGTGCTATTTTCTTATGGAAAAGTACACTTGGACTAGCTGCCAAAAGGGAAGAACGCCTACGTGGAGAACTTTCTAAGAGAAACTGGTTTCTAATCACTTTACGCATGGGGAAGAGTGCGAAAGTAATCATGCAGCAAGTCTCTTACACATGATTCCAACCTGGGTCAGACTGCTAGTATTCAGTTGTCTATGCAACTTGACTTTGGATAAGCTTTTCCAGTGTGAAAGGACTCTGCACACACCACGAAAGTTTGCTTTTCATCAGTAAATATTCTAAAAAGAATAGTTATCGTTAAGTAAAGTAAGGATGATATGTTGGAATGTTAAAGAGGAAGATATTTAAAAAATTAGCAATTAATTAAGGAGTTTAACTAATTAAAATAGCTAACTAGCTCATGTAGTCTTTGCATATTAATCCATACTCACTTTATACTAATGAATACTCACTTGGACTGCTTTAGACAGGAGACATTTTATTTCTAGTGTGCATTTCTTAATTAATTGCTGTCATCTTTCCCGCAGCAGATTTCAGTTGTATAATTTTTACCATGGCTTTCCGAAAACACTGGTAGATATATAAAAGTAAAAATATAAAAGTTTGAATTAATACAATAAAATTCAAATTAATTTTTTGAAGATAAGAATCCTGCTCATGTGATCGTATGGCGTTCTGAAGGAACAAAGTGTTGCCAGGCTTAAAACGCATTTTTGATTTCAACTGAGCGTATCCTGACATTTCATGAAGGGAACGCAGACTTGATACAATTTATTTCCTTCTAGAGCCACTCGATTTGTGAAAACGTCCAGTGCCTTAGCAGCTTTGAAATCCGTATCTCTCGAATGCTAACCAGACGTGCTTTCAATTACACCACGAAAACACGTGGTAAGGAGGGAGGATATACCTTGCATTCTCTCCACTTAAAGAACGAATGGGGAAGCGGGGAGCCATTCTGCAAATCCTTATGGTTATCCATCACATTTTATTCTGGACGGTACTTGTAGATTCATTAGGATTATTTCGAAGCAAAGAATACGGAAAATGAGCAATGCTCTTGTCGGGATTCGAACTCGAGACCTTTCATAACTGGAAGCATGCCAGTCGGGCGTATTTCTAATTATATCAGAAAGGTACTGGGTAAAGAAAGAGAAAATAACTTACAACCTTCAGCTTAGTTTTCATGTTTATTCATTCCGTAATTCCTGAAATGTAATGAAGGTGTGTGCTTTATAATTATAATTATAATTATTTTAAACTTTTCTAAAAATTGTTTTAAAACTATGAAAAGTAATATTTTACATTACTGTTGTTATTATTATTGCACATTCTTCGAGTAAATGTTTTACAGTTTAGAAATGTTTGCATGGCAGTATTTATTATGACATATCCTTAGAATAGTTATTTAAATGTTATGGAAGATATTATTTTATATTAGATTTTACTATTACTGCATTTTCTTTCTATAGGCTTTTGCAAATATCTAGATGTTAATAATCTATATTACAATTGCTACATGATACTTCTAACTAGCAAAACGATTCTTAATAAAATATCTCTTGTTTGAACAGCAAAATGCGATGTCCACTATACAGAATTGGTTATCAATATTTTACTTATGTATATATCTCGAATATTTTCGAATTAAAAAAAATGAAGAAGCCGCAGTAAGCGGCCAAGGTGATGAAGCTTCCTTTTTTTAGCATAATAATCATAAATAAAGAGTGTAATGTTGAATAAAAAGAGTTAGAAAAGTAATTTGAATTATAAGGAATATAAATACGTAACTTTATTAATGATCGTAAAATGAACAACGAATCAAGCGCGACGTTAACCGAGGTTTATTATTAAATACAAATTTGTGCAGATGAATAAAAAGCAAAATGTGGGAGTATAGGAACTGAAAATACTATGGGAATTAAAGTTTATCACTAAAACATATCTTTTGCATGGGAAACGATTTTGCATCATTCACTAACGAAACTAGAAATGCAACTGATTTACGAAAACTGTCACATCGAAAACTCAGATCTTTCAGCCACGAGCCACAAATAGTTACTCTAACTTAGTTATTTCCATTTAAGTGTTTCATCAACAAGTTACCGAGTTCATCATTTCCGACTTAATAACATCATCACCAAAATCCCAAACCTTACGCTCGCTGCAGCAACAACACGTGGGGGATCGGAAAATCTTCTCTCCCCCTTTGTCAATCCCCACCCACCCACGCCCGAACCGACGCTCCGGCGAAAATGCTCCAAAAGTTTACTTTCCACAAAGCACTACTACTGCGTTTCCACCCGCGTTACAGTTGACTCTTCCTATCCCTGTGCGACCCTCACGGATCGATAGCTTATACCGTCATTAAAGCGCGTGCTGCGACGATGCGCATGCGCCGCCCGAATAGTTCTCCAGCACTCTCGGGCTCTACCAGTCTCTCAAAGTTCACGAAACATACAGCTGCCGTTAGAAGAGAGGGATTCACCTCCCCCTTGTTCATAGTCATCATCAAACGATTCCCTGAAGTTTGGGTTTTGCCACATATTAGGTTACGAGGCGGGGAAAAAAACCACCAGGCGCTGATGACCAGAGACTTTCGAGGAGAAGATCTTCAGTTCAGTTTCTTTCCTTAAAGTATGATGTTCTACGTCGCTGTTGCCACTTCCTCCTTTTGAAACTCTATCGCTCTTTCTCCCATTGTTCACAGGTAGGTGAAGTATCATAGTTCTTGAAAAGTATCGCGAAGTGCATAATTGCTTTAAGAAAGTTTCTGCAATAGATTGTTTTTGCATTTCTGAAAATATCTGACGTTTTCCAAACATGGGAGCTAGAAAAGAACTACTTTTTAGCAATGAAATGTATATATATATATATATGAAACGGAATAACATTTTGTAAGTTAGTTAATTAAACTGTTTAATGTCTAAATTTTCTTACTATTTATGAATAGTGCAATCGAAGTTGCTATCTAAGTAAATTTTAAAAATTATAGCTTTAATTTTATCGCGTGATAAAAAAATCCAAAGTTAATTAATATTCTAATGAAAATATAGTTTTAAAGAATTACGTAAGAAATACAATTTCATTTTAACTTGGGAAATATACCTACATTTTGCGTTAATATCATTCAAAATTAGAAGGCATGCCCAAAACCCGATTTTACATGATTTATTGGAAATTACGATTTATAAAATAATGATACATATCTTAAATTCCAAAAGAACAAAAATTAAAAATTATCTGTAAAACTGATAATGAGTATTTGAATTTTTTAAATTTTTTTGATGCTATGGTCGTTTAATATAATCTGCAATTCTGTGATACTTTAATGTAATATATATAATATGCAAAATTTGAGTTATGGGCTCTTAATGTTTATAATTATAATGTAATGCGTTAAATTAAAATATAGTTTCCTTTCCTTTTTATTCGTTTCTTTTTCTTATTTTAACTCAGACATTGATGCTTAAACTTTAATATATAGGGTTAAAGTGTTTTTGGTGTATTCACAAATGATTATTAATCTTGTAGTTATGAGTTGGAAATAACAGGATTTTAAATAAATATAATTTTTAAATGTAAATTTTTTTACCATCATTATTTCAAATGCCAGTTTCATTAATTATATCCAATAATGTTCGTTCCATTTCTTTCGATTTCTTAAACCTTTAAGTCTTAAAGATATATTTCCAAACGTTTCACATACAAATTTGAGTTAAAAAGATATGAAAGATTTAGGTCTGAAAGGAATAAAGTGCAAAAGCTGTTACAAAATAAGCATTCTTTGTACCGCAAGAGAACACTTTGAGTCTGTAAAGTTTGTTTCCTGCTCTTTACCGTATCTCTGCAGTAAAAGTTACCGATAAAGTGATCATCGTCGCCAAACGCAGCACCAAGTTGGCGATCTGGCGCTCGTCTGTGCATCTTCTTTTCTGAACCATGGGGAAATTTCTGCAGTTCACACTCTTTATAACGCCAACGATAAGCAAAGTTACTATGATAAGCAGGTATTCTTGCTGTAGAAAGGATTATAGATCGTTATCATAATACTGGTTTCAAGTTTAGATGGTGTATTGTAAATTAGGAATTACAACTTCTCGAAGTAAATGCTTTGATGGAGAAAGGATTACAAATAAATACAGCAATTTCATCAATCATTTTTTTCAATTTAAAAACATATTAATTACATAGAAATTATTAACTTTAACGAATGTATTAGTATTTTAAGAGTTAAGGTACACAACTAACTTAAAGTTAACTTTTTGTTTCATTAATAAAGCTTTTACCACTTATGTGAATTACCAAAGTTACTTTCTCATTTGGCTCAAATCCAAATTCTGTAGCTTTAGTAATACGTAGAGTGAAATTTTGGAAACTTATATTCGCTTTATAATAATAAGCAATATATGCTCACTTTTAAACAACTCCCATAAGCATAATAGCCGTTTCATATTTAGATGAGTAGTGAAAACATAGTTTGATTCTTTTTGGAAAGAATATATTTAAATATTTTTAAGATATTTTATGAAGAAATTTTGAATTAATAAGCCTAGTAATTAATGTTCGTGATAAATATTTTAGGATAAGGATTATACTAAAATAAATATTTATTTTATCTGAATACTAATCTGTTTGTTTTCAGTTTATGAACAGCTAAAAAAAAGTTATATGTTTTTTTGTATAGTAACTTTAATTTTGTCATAACAGAGTACTAAGTCGTAACGTTTATGAAGTAGGTTAGTTCAAGTACGTTTTATTTGCATAGCTAGCAACAAGTGTCTGGTTAATTTAGTTCTGATAAATACTAACAAATTGTTATTTTGATTTTCAACGAATTCTTCAGATCATATGATTACAGGAAATTGTTAGTTATGTATAATCGGTATAAGAATATAATAAATTACTTTTAATAGTGCAGTTAAACTAAGAGTTTTTCTTTTTGTCCATAGCTGAATTACATGTTGAGGAAATAACTAATATACTTTTTACGCAAAATTTAATTTAACATTTTCTAATATTAACTGTCAAAAAAATCTAAGAGTTAAAATTTTAATCATCTGTCTTAACAATGGCGACCGTCTGAAACAGAATTTTGGGACACAGGCCAAATTCAGTGCCAAATTGCAAATGAGTATATTTAGCCGGGAAACATTCCACCGGCGAAGAAGAAAAATAAAGAGAGAATATAGTGTTAAATTGAATTTATTAGAAGCTCGTTTCGTAATGGTGTATCATACAGTCAAAACATTTCGGTTGAAAACAACTGTTTAGTAGAATTTTTTTTATTTTCTCACAGAGTATAAAAGCGCCAATCACCGTGAACCACTTTGAAGTTACCATGTAAAGGGAAAAGAGTTCTCCACGTAGGCGATTCGATGCTGACAGCTGATTGATTATTGAAAAGGGAAATCTGTACAATTTTGGGGAAAAAGATGAAAAAAATTATATGCCTTTCTTTCAGTGGTAAAGCCAGTAGTTAAAATGTTTGAAGCAGTTGGTCGTCAGGAAGACACGGATGTGTGATAAAGGGTTTGGGTAAAACTAGTTATGCATCAAGAGAGAAAAAATTGCATTAAAGCTATGCTTCAAGTATTTGCATTGCCACTGTATTTTTAACGATGTATTTTTCAGTTTACTTTGTAATTCTATCTTATTAATTTTTTGTTTCATAGAAACTGCAAAACAATTACTATTATGATAATAAGATAACAAAAAAATATAACATGACAGGTATATCTGAATTCAAAATCTATAAAAGTGTATCTTAAAATGTATTTAACTTATACAGAATTAAAATATGCTTAAAATTATACTTTAAATATATTTCTAGGAGTATATTTTAAACATATTCCGATGTATTAAAAAAATATTTTGACTTATATAAAAGTTTTGGATTTAAGATTGTATTTATTTTACTTATAACGTTTATAAATGAAGTAAAAATCTAAAGCTTAGCTTTCAAAGAATTGTTTCTTCCCTTCTCCTTTTTTGTACATCTTATTTGACTGTTTTTGTCCCTGAAAGCATATAAAACTATGTTCAGGATTTTTTTTTCTGTTGTAGAGATAATTTTCTTATGCTGGGGAAAGAAGAAAAATTAATATTAACTACTTAATTTAATACTAATTGAGTAAAAAACGTTTTAATAATCTACTTTTTCCGATATGAAAGAATAATACAACATGAATCATTATACTTTATATTGCGTAGAAAAAAAATTAGTTAGAAATTTAGAACTTTTTACTTTGAATCTAAATTTAGCATTGCACTCCATTTTGAATATTTTATTCTGTTTAAATACTCATTTTTTTTATAACACAAAATTTAGTAAATGACTATTATTTCATTAAGTAGTTAAGAAATAAGTCTCAGAAAAAGAAATGCAATTGTCGTATTTTTTTTTGTTCAAATATTAATTATTATTTTCCAAAAACCTCTCAGTTGTATGGTATCAAAACATGCAAACATTTTCTAAGATTATTGTAATTCTTCCCGTTAAGAGAAAATATTTTATTATAGTACTTCATTTATTTGAAAAACAATTATTTTATGAAAACAACTATTAAGGTTTCTTCACAACCATTTGTAAGGTTTCATTAAACGCTTTCTATAATAATCATATTTTTAATTCCATCATCACCAGCATTTGACGATTAGGTCCCTCTATTCTCAGTCGCCCTTTTAAAGGGGAAGAATATAAGGTATTTTTTCTCTCTCTTTCCGCGTATCTTCGATGTATAATCGGAAGCGCGGCAGGTGCATGTTTGAGAGGTGCGGAGTTCGAAGCTCGGAGAGCACATTGCAGATTTCTTTAATTTTTTGACATCGAAAGATTCTAAAAGAATTATTTTGCCTTTAGAAAGTTTATATTTTTTCTGCTTTGGTCCATTTTTTTAAACTTTATTCTTTACTTCATTTAATTTATATGAAAAATCTATGCTATGAAAAGCAGCTAAATTAGAAGAAATTAATTTTAATTATATAATATTATAAAGAAAATCTAAATATACTCTTCAGGTATAGCACAATAGAAGCAAAAGGAATTAGTACAGAAGATTGCGAACAGTCACGCACATGTTTGATAAAAATGAAATAACTTTAAAAATCAAATAGTTTTAAGGCATAATTAAAAACGAGAGCTGTGTTAGACACAATAAAGCTGAATGAAAACGAAAGTCAATCAAATAAGGCAAACAATTCCTTCAAAAAATTAGAAAAATATACAAAAAACAAAAACTTTTAAAAACTTTAAAAATTAAGACAAATGGATTTTACATTTTTTGGAACATCTTCATCAGGGAGTTGGTGTCTCTAGAAAAATAAAACCATTAGAATATTTCTGGGCTATGTACATCAGAAATTTAAATAAATATTTAGAAACGATTTTTAAATAAGAAATTAAAGGACCCATTAGTAACCGATCTCCGACAGGCTGGTAAAGAAAAAAGTATTTTCCTTAAATTCAAAGCATAGTTAAGTAAGAAAAAACGGAAGCACAATTATAAAAAGGAAAAAGAATGTAATACGAAGAAAAAAATTAAAAATTTGAAATAGGTATGAAAATAAAAACATGAAATTAGAAATATGTAAGTATTATCTGGCAGTAAAATACGGTCATGAATACATCAAGTGTATGCAAGTGCTTTTTGAAACACACGCTGGTTTTTATTTTAATTTTGCTACGATATTATTCAATTTTTAAAAGATATTTTACTTTTATCAAATTTGCGCAGCGACTGTTTGTTGTGCTCTGTGCAAATTCCTTTTGGTTCTACTTTCTATATCTGAATATGATATTTGAATTTGCTTTTAATTAAAATTTAATTTTAAATTATTACCAACCATTAAGTTGCAAGCCATTAAATTACTTCCATTATTGTCATTAAATTACTTCAGCATTCACAGCTTGATTCATCTTCCGGACCTAGCTTTAAGTGAGTTTATAATTTTTATTTAATGAACGTATCGTAATTTTAGTTATACTACATTCTTGTCATGAAACGAAATGGGTAATAAAATTATCTTTTTATGTATTTTCTGCAAAATCTGCAAAAGAAAATGATATTATTAAAGCTGCAAAGGAACAGTAGAAAACGATTTAACTAAAACTGCGAAAGAATAATAAATTGTGAGAAATATTTCGTTTTAGTAATTACAAAAATAATGTTATAAATACATATTTTGTTTTCCATCACTAACTATTTTATTACCTTTTATTACTCAGAAAATCTTTTTTATATTTGATTGATGTCAATTATTTTCTTCATAAGTCTTCATTAATAAATAAAAATTACTTTTTACTATGACTGAAAAATGAATTAAATGATTGAATGAATGAAATATTTTTCAAGATGTATAATTATTAATGATCTTTAAATTTTTCTGTTAGTGTTGTAATTTAATAATCATGCTTCGTAATGAATTTCATTTGCAATCACTTGATAGGAAATTTATTTTATAGGCTCATAATGAAAGAAATGGTTACGTCAAAATAATCATGGTTCTTGGTAACTAATAAGTTTGTTTCATAAATTTATAACTCGTGTTGACATGCTCTTGGTTTTATTTAAAGCGAATAATAAGCTTTTGTTTTGATGTTATTATATAAAAGATTATTTCAACCCTATAAGGATATTCAAAATGACGTTTGATATAAGAAACGGCTTTAGAGCAGTCTTTCTGAAAACATTTATTTTTACTACGTTCTCTAGCCATCATTTATCATCCATTTCTATTAGAAAGTATTGCCACTGCGAGAAAGATAAAAATATTTATTTTATTTTCCTCGCGTACTTTTAAGCAGCCGATTTTTAGAAACTTTGATGATCTTTAATTTTTCAATGATATTTAATAAATCTATTTCTTCACAAATGGATTGATTGAAAAGTAGTAAATGGACGTTTTATTAATCAAAATTTTTATTTTACATTTAAAAACATATCTAAAGCCTCTGATTACAAATAAATTTAGTTTATTATAAATGCAATTGATAATTTTCATTAATATCTGCAACATTTTTGTAATTAATGATACATTTTTCTGATGCCATGTTGATGCAGGATCGCGTAGATTTTCAGAAATGAAGAAATAACTTAAAATTACGTTTTATTAAATTAAAAACTGTATATTGGATAGATCTTTAATTATAATCGATATTGTAACAAAGTATTTTAAATATTACGCTTTTTCTATAAATAATGCAAAACTTAATTACTTGTTTCCCATTTTATCCTCTGTAAATAGTGTATATAAATGTCCATTCGTAAAATCAAAAATTATTAAAAGAATAATTTGTTTGTTTTTTAAAACTTACCATAAAGAGAAATGTTACTTGAACTATAGAAAACACTTTAAATCTAGAACTAATTAAACTAAATGTTTCTCTGGAATATTACAGCTTTCTTTCCTAGTCCTTTTTGCTTCGCCTTTGGTATATCTGAATATTATATAAGTAAAACAAATAACATAAAAAGGAGGCTCGTAATAGTGAATAATTTTTACTAATAGTAAATAATTTATTACTGCACCTCCTTTCACTTAAATATTCTGACATATCCTGATTGAAAAATGTCTATGATTTTCCTTCTCTATTACTATACCATGCTTTAAAATAATGCTACGCAAAACATCCGAGAAAGAAATCTTGATGCACAAAAAAAGACAAATCCACAAGAGGAGCGGTTATATCTTCTAGTGTGTACCATTACAATAATCGCCTCTCATGAAAACGAATCACGTAAGAGTTTAAGAGAGATCTTGGAGTGGTTTACAAACAGCGCTTGCTTTTGTCAAATAGAGCTAAGGAAATTAGAAACGGAAGAATGTGCCGTCACTCCTTTAGATACAAATCTTCATGAAAACACTGGAATAGTGGAATATAAAAAATTACATATACATGTTAAATAGAATTTAAGGATGTATAATAAAAAGGCCTTTTTTAGCTTTTGTACGAATTATAAAATAGTCATTTTTTAGTTTTGGCGTGTGCCGAATAAACTTTTGCTTAAATATTTCCATACAACATATACGCTATGGGTAAAATAATTCTTGAGGCATTATACATAATATTGAGTATTATATGGGTATGTGCAGGTCACTCTTTCAGAATGTAACTTGCCTGGAATGTAAAAATAATTATGCTTAATGTTCGAGAGGAGTAAAAAATTAAAGAATATCCACCGCTCTACTCGACATCCCCAGCATAATGTAAAATACTTTCTTAATTGCTTTGTAATTATTTACGGTAGCAATTATATCGCGAATTTAGTTTTAGAGATTATTACGGCGAATTTTAGAGAATTCTGAAAACTTTCGAGAATATTAAATAAATGCACGAATTCCAAGTTTTCGTTTTTATTCTTACTTTCACTGTAATTGATAAATTATTTCCTGTACTTAAATTTAATGAACGCCCTTGTTGGAGCCTCTCATAAAGACGACAGTCTCTAAAAAACACTAATATGTAGAAATATTTAGCTGCTGACACTTATCATGATTTCTCTATGCGAACCATCTCCAGAGAAGTCCAGAATCAACTGAAACCACGGCTGGTTATCTTACGAAGGATTTGCAATGATGATCTTCAAGACGCTCCCTCAGAAGACTAAGATCATCTGGAACAGTGACGTGTCGTCTTATAGAGAAGGTTCATTCTGTAATATGTTTATGAGTGAGTTGAAGAGAACTCTAGCGTAACAACCGCTTCCCTAAGGTAACCATCTCTGGAAGTGACCAGTACTTCTGAAATAACACATAAACACCTGTATTAAACAGAATCTTCCTAAGAAAACTACCGCCTTTTTAACTCTACTATCGAAAGTCGTCTGCAGCTTGAGTAGTCTTTCAGAGACTGTTAACTATATTCATATAGCTATTTCGTGATTAAGTAACGTGAAATAACTGAATAATCATTTTCTTAGTGTGAATCCTGGATGGGAGAACGTTTACAAAGTATAATCCTAAGCAACGAACAAAATCATATGTGTAAATTGTAGAGCACGAATTGTTGTTTAAATTTCGTGACTTATCTTGGGAGGTTTGCATTTTTCTCGCGAAAAAAATTATTATATGATTTAATATATATACTGCATGTGTGTGTGTGCGTGTGTATGTGAAGTGAATAATTAAGGGAATTAAAAGAAACAAGAAAATACTTATCACCACATACTAAAAAGCTACTCCGCTTGAGTAAAGAGTAAACAAAGTGAAAAAAGATTCAAATAAAAAATTATTTTAGGAAAAGAAAACTCTAAAAAATATCCAGGATAATAAAAAAGAATCTCCAAGCAGACACAAAACAAATAGGCAAAGATATCCCGCAAAAAAATTAACATAGAAGATACTTCTAATGAGAAGACTTTAGGAAAGGAAAGAAAAAACTTTTTCTCACTTATTGAATTAGTTATTTTAAAAGTATTCTCCCTTTTTTTTGAAATTTTTGCCTTCATATTGAGAGTTTGTTTCGTTATCGTTCAACATAGGCACCGCAAATTAATATTAATGAATTTTCATTTTTACTATATAGTATATATTACATAATTGCACTTAAAAATAATATATTAACATTTTAGCTTTCTTTATCGTTTACATGCTTTTTTCTAATTATGGCCCATTTAATTTGTCTTTAAGTATTTGCGATCATTAAAGATTTTATTAAATTTTTTTTAAAATGTTGCTATTCTTTATTATGATTCTCGCTTTATTTATCGGATTATCATACGTTGCTTAATTAGTATAATCTAAATTTATATGCATGTAATATAAGATTTTCATTTTAATTTAGAATAGTTTTTAAAATCATTTTCTAATTTGGTTATTTTTACTAAAAATAGAAGCACAAAATAGAAGCATATTTACCTTTCAACTAATGGGTTAATCACTTCTTAACCTATTATAGTAACAAAAGGTTTTTCTTACAATTTTTCTTTTCAATATGTAACCTTCAATTTCTATTTTTATGCTAATTATATTATGGCAGCGATATAAAACCTGTACTTGAAAAATTTTAAATGGGCTCATCTCTTCCACTAACTCAGATGTATACGGGTATATAGACCAACTTCATGGAAAAGCAGAGCTGTAGATTTTGATTATGTTCTTGGAGCTCCCTGGCGACTATCAATAGCATAACAAAATTATTTTTTCATTTTCAATTTTCCTTTGAGAATTTATTTGGAATTGGAATTTTTTTACTTATTTTTTTGCTAATTAAAGGTTCATTTACTTGCTTTTCATGAGGTATAAAATTGTTTTCAAGAATCCCTTCATAATTATTTCTTTTATATATATATCTATGTAAGTATATATATATATATATATATATAATAAAAT
>KK121794.1:82404-101000 GCA_000611955.2 Stegodyphus mimosarum
TACTAATTTAAAATCATTGAAATTTCTATATTATATTATTATTAAAGATACTTTTAAATATTTAAAATTAAAATTTATCTAATGGAACAACGTAGCTATAGAAGAGACACTCTAATCTTTAATGTAGCAGTAATACTTAAACAAACATGAAATTTTCCATTGCTTTGTTCTTTTTCCTTAAGTAATATGGATACGAATATATTATAAATTCAGACAAGTCATTTACAAAGGAAACTGTTTAAAACTCTTTTGTATCATTTTAATAGGTATCGTAATCCGTCATCATCATGGGTACCAGTCTCTCCATTTATCGCCTGCAAAAGTTTAGTTTTTTTTTATGTGCTAGTTTTTTTAGTCAGAAAATGGCTATTATTCTTCCCGTCATAAACGTTTTAAAATCCTTTTTCAATAAGTACAAAAGATATCTGAACAAATGACAGTTAGAAGGAGCTATTGCAGTAGGGGTGAGGTAAATCTTTTTACTTAAGATGCGTATTTTTGCTTCAAAGATATTGACTCCGTGAAGCTTCGATTGTGATACTGCGAGGTATCACATTTGCTGTTGAACAATGCTAATCGTTTTTCAATAATGTTTGCTGCATCTTGTCCAACTTTAATCACGCATGGAAACATTATTTTTCTATACAAAGCATTTCAAAGATACTGACCGCGGCTTCCTTCTTTGAATCATTACTGCTAGACCTTTACCTTTAATGAATAACACCTTTTTTTTTGGGATATGTATACATATTGTAACTTTCATAACTGAGAGAGAATTTTTTTAAATCACCTTTTTACGCAAACTGCTGTAATTTAAAAAAATGAACTATTTATTATCTTTAAAAGTTCAGCTATGCTAAAAATTGCTTGTTTGTTATTTTAATAAGCTATGACAAAGCTCAGCTCACGAAGCCTATGTATCCTCAGAATGAATGCCATTGTTAATGATTTTCTAAGGGAATCGGGCTGGTATTTACATTACAGGTGGAGAAAGCTATAAAAACTTCACCCCATTTGTAGGATCCGAACCCAGATCAGGCTGCTCATATTCGGTTGCCTTTGCCAGTGGACCTCTGGTGAGCCTAAAAGAAAAGATTCATAATTCTAACTATAAGATTTATTAAGTTATACTCTACGAAATAGTCACCAAAAATGTTTTAGCCGCCTTGAAGAATACCAGAAATATTCCAACAATAGTTAATGCCTATTTATTAATTTTTATATATTATTTACATTCTTTATTTTGTTGAGAGATTATTATTATTTTTTTGAAGCAGGAGTCATGAAAAGTGAACGTGCTCTCGCCGGAACTCGAACAACGGACCTCTGGAATACGCGCCGAGCGTGCTGACCATTACACCACGAAGGCATGCTAATAAGGCGGAAGAAATACCTTATATACTCCCCCTTTTAAAGGAGTAGCCAAATCCTGGTGGGAGAGAATCATCATCCACCACCGTTTTTAGTTTGGGAGCCACTGCAGAGTCATTAGAATATTTTTAGTAGGAGATTGGAAGAATAAACAATGCCCTCGCCAGAACCGAACCACGGAATTCTCCAATACGCGCCGAGCGTGCTGATCACTACACCAGGAAGGCATGCAAATAAGGCGAGAGAGATACCTTATAACCTAATGAAAGTGTCAATATAGCAACAACAATTCAGAAGATAAACGGTAGTCAAAGTTTCTGAAACTTCCCATATTTGTTGCATTTTCATTATGTCTTCTTTCAATCTTTTAGGGATAAAGGGAAAATAAATCATAGCTTCTCTCACAGGACTCCTAAAGGTAGTCCCAAGAGACATAGTAGTGAATAGTGAAATTTCATGTTTTGAGATAATCAAGTTTTAATGTAAATGTTTTTTTAAAAATATATTTTTGTTATGAAATGTATAAAATGCTTATTTTATGAGTGATATTATAATATTACACAATTTCCAATAGTTGGTATAAGCATAATTAATGTTAAATAAGCTACATCCATCAAAGTATAACATATCGACTAAAAATCATTTGAAACTTCTACACAATCAATGATACAATTAAACTTTTTCTTACAAATTAGAACTTACTTATAGACAAAAGTTTCAGCTAAAGTTCTCTTTAATGTATTATTGTATAGCAAACATGTTAAACATTTAATAGTTCTTCACACAGGGTATGTTTAGCATACTTTGAATGCTATATATACAACTGCGAAAAAAATTGAGTTTTAAGGCAAATACTTCAATATACAATTTCCTAATAATAAAGTTCATGGTATACTTATTTTCAATATGATATATTAAAAATTATAAATCCTAATAAATTGCAGAAGCTTTGTTATTATGAAACACATTAAATTTACCGTACTATATACAATACCATGACAAAACGATATCCGTATATTAAAATACATGTAGCATATTTGCACAAATAATTTATTTTTATTCAACTACTTCATTTGAATACTTTAAATCATTTAAGCATATGATAGGTATTATGATATACCAGCACCACATGTCTTTGGATAAAATTTCAAAATTAAAGAACTAAACGATTCGTTATTATTTTGCGTTTTGCCACGAAACAACATCTCAATAACGAAGGTTGTGACAAATCTATAAAAATTGGTTTGCCTCCATTACAGCAATAGGCACAGAATTTATATGCTTATAATCAGTTTTGTTTTGTTTAGCTTTATTGTATTTGCACCATGTGGTTTCATCTATAGGACAAAAGTCATGAATTGTTTATAGCAGCTGAAACCCAAAACACAAACATTGACAGCTCATTGTTGACGCCAGCCCTTTAAATCAACAAAATGGAGCCTGACTGATTTTTTATATTTGGTCATAGGAAAAAAACTACTGCAGTTATATCGATGAGAGTGGTGTCAAAATAAGCAGAAAAAAATTAGCTTTAAAATAAGGCAAAATTTGAAAAATCACTTTTTTTGAGATTTTAAGGTGTATGAGACCCCTTAAATCCTTAAGTTCTAGCTCCAAGCCCCACGAACACTTAACAAGCGAATAATAGCTTGTGTGTGTGAAGAGATACGTAAGATTTGAGAAGGGTTTAAAACCCTTTATTACTCAGTATATTTACAATTCAGTTCCGACTTGGAGCTTTACAATAAAGCCGCCACTCGGGCTTGAACTTAAAACTAATAATTTGAACTAAAATTAACTTAACTAAAGCTCTTAATAAATATAGCCGAAGCTATCACAATCTAACTAGTTGGCCCCTAAGTATTAATTGAATTGGCGAAGCCTAGCAAGGGCCTAGATATGGCCGAGCTTAATAAGAGCTACGAGAGATGTAGCCAGAAGGCAGACGCCCGCTAATCAGGAAATCAGACTCTCTCTCTGTTGAAGTCGGCTAAGTCACGACTTAAATACTAGTACTCATTCGCATTATCTGCGTTTCTGAATTCACATTCTGGCAGTAAATTGTAAGCTGAAATTAGAATAAGATAGGAAAGATACAAAACTTAAAATAATTGTTAGAAAACGTATAATAGACCTTACAAGCCCATTATAATAAATACTTGAAATTTGGTATAATGTAGCGTAAATATAATGTTTAAATGCAACATAATCTATATACATAACGAAGAATGCCTGTTTGTGTGTTTGTTCGCGATTAATTCAGTCACTTCTATAGCTATCATCACCAAACTTTTTAGAATTCTTTTCTGGGTTCTGGAAAAGGTCGACGTCCACTTTTTCTAAACAAAAATAGCTAAAATCAAAGACATTAATTAAAAACTCTGAAAATGCTAAGTTTCGGCCTCCTTTTTCCGAGTGGCAACAGTCTCGCACGCTAAAGATAAAAATTTGCTTTATTTCGTTGTTAAGTGTTGCCATTGCTCGCTCTGAATTCGTAAAGTTTGTTAATAAAAAATTTCTAAGTTTTACAACGAAATAAAAATAGTATTGCCAAAGATTTAATACATTATTCCCGATTCCAAAAACTCGTGGGAAGCCATTTCGACTATTCGTATTTTCGTACGGCTTTAATCAGTCGAGATATTAATTAAAAATTCTGAAAACACTAATTTTCGCACTCATTTTTCCGAATGGTAACAGTCTTGCGCGTTGAAAATAAGAATGTTTTATTTCGAAAAGTGTTCCAAGAGTTCGCTTACATATAAAGAGGAATGTCTGTTTTTGTATTTGTTTGTTTGTTCGGGTTATTGATTTCTGATCAATTATGATAAATGTTTTGCCACATTTAATTGGTTAAAATTGAATTTAGGTGAATTATTGGATGGAACTTGAGCTTTTACGACTATTTGATTGGAAAGACGAAAATCATTAAAAACTGCATGCCATTGTTGCTGATATAATGAGGGAGAATTAGTTTATTTTGCTACCGAAATTTTTTTATGTGGTTTCCATATCGCATAAAACTGAAAAATTTATAACTATGAATCGTATTTTTTGCATTCTTATTAGAGAAGGATTACAGCGGCATCGTTCCCTCTGTTGTTAGATACATTATTTTCAATCTAACTTAACTGGCATCGGCTACTTACGCTAGTATTATTATAAACACGAGGGAAAAAGAGAGGCAAACAATGAAAGGAAAACATTTGATGCATCGATTTTAGATTTTTATTTAGCTCGTTATTAGCAAGTTTACTATGCTTAATATTTATAATTTAGTACAGAAATTTAAATATTACGGCTTAAAAATGGGATTGCTTTTAAACAATCTAAGTTGGTATCTGAATGTGTAGTCGAATTTTATATTCTTAATATTGGACTATTAGTAGTTAAAACATTTTAAGATGTTATTACTTTTACCAGACAATAAATTCACGTTCTAGCAAAATAGAAAGTAATTAATTGATACACATAAAAATATACTTATATTGCATATTAATTATTGCCAGTCCATGAAAGGTAAAATCTATGAAATATAATTTAAAAAACAAATAACCTTCTTAATAATCTTGTTAGCAAGAATTTTCAACTGTTATTTCCTTTGATAGAAACCAGAAACCGGTTTCTTATTAGTTCGGGTTTTGTATGGATATTACGTTTTCGCACTTTGGTTCATTTTGCTAAGCAGAACTAAATTTTGCTGTTTTGTCATTCTATGAAAGGTCCCACGTGTCAGCGGAGAATTTGAAATCCAACGTTTCTTTTTTCTTTTACATAAAAATTTCTTCCAAGTGCAAAACTAGAATAGGAATACAAGAATAGATTGCATTTTTTAAATTCTATTTTAATTGTCGAAATGCTGATATATATATATATATATAAAGCACATAAACATTTTATTCATCTGTTATATTATGCATCTATTAAGATGAGAAAATCTTAAAAAATCATTGAAATCAGCAGAATTTCGAGATGGGAATGAATAAATTAATTAATTCTCTAATTAAGTTATATCTAGAATTCTTTATTTATTAAATTTATTTATTTTTTTATCATGAAAGAATATTAAGATACCTGATTGTAATACATAAATTATCGTCAAAGAGATGTAAAAGTAAAGCTCGAGAGAACCAACAATTTTTGTAATTTTGCACAAAAATAAAACCGTTGGAATATTTTCAGTAGATGTAAACGAACCATTCAAACAGATGATTCAACCACCGGTAATTGAATATAAGAAGAACGATCATATTTTCTGGGAAAATAATATATACGGATACATTTTAAAAAGCTGTGAATAAATACTATAAAAATCTTGCTTCAAAAATTAATAAGATTTTTTAAATTAAAATACTTCAGTTTATTAAAATAACACGTAAAACAAACGTTCTGATGTTTTGGTTAATTAAAATTCTCAATTAATAGTTAATCTGCTCTGCTAATAAAATTAAAGTTCTGTTTTCCTTTTCAGCAGCGTATAGAAAATTATTGTCAAAGAAAGACGATTTAATTTTCAGAGAGATATTTTTTCATTAGTTGATTGTCAGATTTAATTTAAGAACAGAAGTCAAAAACATTTGAGAAACATTAAATATTTTCTGGCATTAGAAATATCTTTTAATAATTACTACAAAAATGCAATATTAGTTGTCGTCCAGCAGATATTTAGAAAAAATATTATTTGGACGTTTTAAATTACATGTATTTGGTGTTAAATAAATTTAATTAATTATTAAGCGTAATTATAACTATTTATTAGACAGTGGCTTATTTGCTTTTAGTCACTTTATGAAATAATTACAGATGATTAAATTTTAAAATTATTTTAAAAATATCATGCTTTTTCGAATGACAACACTACAAAAACTGAATATGCAATAAGCGTTCATTCAACGAGTATTCATTCAATGATTCTTGAAAAAAATAAATTAGAGACTTATGTTTCGAGAACGGAAACGCTTTTCAAGGCGTGCGGATGATAAATGTATGGTTACGTAACGTAAAACGAAAGTATCAAAACAGACTCTATTAACGATGTTTCTAATATTATAATTACAAGCATAAATGGATATTTTGAAGGTTATTTTATTCTGTTTCAAAAAGGTAGACCGTCAAAATTATTTTGAGCTAAAATGAGTCACTTTTGATTAAGACAAAATAAATCGCTCGATTGTAATTAATTTGAAAATTAATGTTATTCAAATTTTTTCTGTGGCAATTAGTTTTTGTAATCGGGATTCCATTGCTAAGGTATTTAAAAAACAACACGATTTTTTACCAGATACCTCATATATGGCCCCAGAAGTATTTTTTAACTATCAATATTATTGATTTACAACTATTTTATTTTTCACAGATTATTAAAATAAATATATATTTTAAAAATAATACAGAGGCTGTTCGCACATTTTTGAGACGATGTATATTGTATTCACAAAACTAATTACATAAAATTCTTGTGTTTTAAATGTTCTATTTGACATCCCTTATTCCGAACTATCTTTCGACACCGCAATTTCCAGTATAATAATGCCTTTTGAAGTGTTAGAAGAGGTATTCTATCCCATTCCTCCCGAACAGCTTTCCAGAGTCCTGTTAGGGTTTTGAGACAACGTTTGGATAATGCAGTTTTTAAAAGTCCGAAAGCACAAAAATCCATAGGTATCGGGAGATTTAGTAGGGATATCAGTGAAGGGTATGGCCTTGATACCAGTTTTTTGTTCCATTTCTTTTAGGAAATTTACAGTGGATTTTGATGTGTGACTGCTAGCTTTGTCCTGATGGAGTCTCGCAGATGGATGGCACTGTGGGTAAAGCGATGGTATTTCATTCAGAAAAATTGGCGATAAAATATGTTTTTGATAGTATTTGGAGTTAATTTTGACATTTTTTTGCACTCTCTTTTTAGTTTTAACTTGCCATTATAAAAAAAAACCAGCAACAATCATGAATTCATGAATCCCTTAGAAAAACTTTCTTTCGATTCTTTGAATCACGTACTTAAATTTTTGTCTCCCCTTTTATGATAATAAATGGCTCTTTTTTTGTTACAATCATTTAAATACACCCATGCTTCCTCTATTGTGACAATTGTTTTCCATTTTTCATTGGATAAGTGTTTCTCATATAGAATTCTGCAGCGTGTGCTGCGTTGAGCGATTTGCTTTGGAAGAAAACGATGCACATTGCGTTTTTTCGCTTTCTTAAAATTTAAATCAGCGTTTATCATTTTGTTTACAGTGGACACCCAGCATTTTAATGATTTTGCAACTGTCCTTTGACTAGGGGGATTTTCTTTTAACATTAAACAACGTATCTTTGCAATAGTCGAAGATGGCCGTTCTTTCCTTGGATACTGGTTTGGAATTTTTGTCCCACTCGAGGCTCCGATTTGACGTTTTTTTCCCTTTCTTGTTGATCATATTACCTATCGACGCTTTAGATATCACAAAACCATGACTCTGAGATCGTTTTTGGATAACGGAGTATGCATATTTCTCTTCGGAAAGAGCGTCAATGTAGCCTCCGAACCTCAGCTTTGTTAAATTCGCCATTTTGAATAAAAACAAAACTTTCAAGCCACAGACGATAATTTTGACTTTTAAAAACATAGTACAATTGCAATTACTTCTTTTGCAGCAAGCGATGTTTTATTACTGCTTACCAAAATCGTCTAAAAAATGTGCCAACAGCCTCTGTACTAATAAAATTGTTGGTAGTATTAAATAATAAAATAACTATATAAATTATTAAATGTGTTTGTTCAATTTAAAATAATCAGTTTATTACAAAATTACTGAGTAATTAATTTTGAAAAAATTAAATATTTTATGTTTTACTGAGTAGCAACACTTCGAAAACTGGTTAAACGTGCAGTCGCATGAGATATACATTCTACGCTGGCAAGACTTGCCAAAAGCGAAGGAAAAGTATTTTCATGGAAGAGTAAAAAAAAATGTAACATAATGTGACGATCCACAATATTTGAAACGACTTCTCTAAAGACGTTAGCAGTGTCAAAATTACTGGATTAAATGAACTATGTTAATTAAGATGATACGCCGGGTTTTTTTATTTGAAAGTTTCCCGATGCTTAATAAAACAAATCAAAAAAGCAAAAAATGCTGAGCCATATATTTTTTCAACTAGTAGCTATAAAACGATAAAAATAGAAAAGTAATATATATTTGGAGATCACTTCTTCCCGATCGTCGTTTTCTTTGAACAAGGCTGATAAACGCGAGTTATGTTCTTTTCCCGCTCATTGCGTTTAGATATAACTCAACTCCGAGGTACTTCAGAAACGACCTTCCATCCGTGTTTTGCGATCAGCAATATTGAATCGACCCTCATCCATTTCAAAGAATTCATGTTCTCTTGCTGTTCTTTAATTTCGTGAGTAACGGCTCCAGTGACAGGGATTGAAGCGCGTTGTTCTCTTTTGTTGTCGTTCATTTCTTTCTATTTATTTGTTTATTAAAACCTCCCTTTACTTAGGAATCTGTCAGATGCACTTACGCATCCTTTTGTGTTTCCCATTTTCGTCTTTCAGGAGGAAAAAAGAAGCGAAAAACTTTACCTTAAATCTCCCTCTTTTTTTTTCCAACAGCGTTCGAAATCTATCTGGCACCGATTTTGTTTCCCTATGCAGATATCGATTGTTATTTCCCTACCGCTTTTTCTTTTTTTTTTATCATTTCTTTCTTTTCGAGATGTATTAGAGGCGACAGTTCCAAGCGTAATACAAAGGGCATATTTTATTCCCAGCTTTACATCAAATATGAAATCGTCGTCTTTTCGGGTTGCCAAAAATTCTAGTTTGTGAAATTCTTTCGCTTCTTTTTAAATGTAAGTGGATGAGAATGGAGAATTTAAGCTCGACTGAAAATGAGATTCTGTTTACCTGAATCGATGGGCGATGTAGCAGTTGGATAATATTTTTATCGCATTTCTAAAAGCGAAAGTGGGTCATCATGAATCTATAATACAAGTTTGGAAGTTTTTTTCTAAAGCACGTTTAAAGCTTTTTTAAACATCTAGGCTTTCCACCAAAAGTAAAAAAAGATAAATTTTTTCCCCAGATAGTGTTTAGCAGATAAATGTAAGTAAAATTTCTCCAAACTCTTATTTTCCGAATATATTTATACACAAGCAGGCAGATGAACAAGTACGCTATTTTTCTTTCTGTTTCATGCACTTGGTCTAGCGGTACACAAGCTTGTATATTCCTTTCAAGAAGTAGGTTTTCGATTGGTTGCGAAACCATTTATGCGTCGCTTCCCGCACTTATTTATTTGTAGGAAATTAAATAAAAGTAAAGTATCTCTTAAAGGTTCAATGAGATGATAGTCCGAAACAAGGTTAGACTCTTCCCAAAGCTGACGTAACTACCTTAAGAAATGGTAGGATAACCCCCACGAAGAAAAACGTTGCTTTTGAGCAGACTAAAAATCAGTGACGTCATACAAGAGCAACCCTTGTAGATAATAACTTTGGTCGAAAGTGTTAACGACCTGTGGTTAACATTGCCATACTACAACAACAAAAATACGTTTTTAGATAGTTGGCCCTTGGCGCTTAAGGCGAAGTAGTTGAAGAACACTGTATTTTGCATTGTTGTTCATACACTGTTTTAAGTAGTCCTGCAGTGTGAATGATTGGAATTCGCTTTCTCGTGGAAGATTCCACTCCTTACACTATGTTTTTGATTCTGGATCGCAGCGATGGATGCACTTTTCATCTGTGACTCTTCTGACCAAAATGTCTTTATTGTAGTAGTAAAGTAAGCATTCACAGAATGTTTGCGCTTGTGCTCTGCAATAAACTCTCTTGGCATCCACGTCGCACAGATTTTATGGAAGCCGAGATCGACATCGAAGGTTTAACAGGCAGTACTAAAGCTAATCTACAGAAACACGCTACCTCATCAATGATAAATCACAGATTCATCAGTCCGTCACTCAAACTTGCTAATCGTCTTGTCAGTGATACAGGTTGATGGTTTATTGATCCATCTTCCTTCTTCTGCTGCAACACTTCGCGATCTACTCATGCATACTTGTTTGTCATAACGTACTGTCCCCGTATACTGTACTATTGTGCAGGAAGCTCTCGCACACTTTCTGCCCAGAGAAATGGTATCATTGCCTTTTGTTCCCAGTAGCGCAAACTTGTAGCGAAGTGACCGTGTTTTCACTATCACAGTAGCAATGATTATAACGGGATCAAAGTCCGACTTTATCTAAGCACAGTATCATCATCTAATTATGCTTGCGCAAAAAACACAAAGATGCAGTATGGTGAATCTGCATGTAATTTTTGACTTTCTTTCTTATTTCGTGGCACAAATAAACTTACTCCTGTTTCTGAAAGTCAAACACAGGAGCCAAAACAAACTTAAAATGAAAATAAAGATTCTTACATTCCTACAATCCGCAAAAAAAAGATAAAATATTCTTCGAACAACCTGAAGCTTTTCGGAGTATTTTATAAATTCTTTGCGAATTTGCGTTTAATAGCGAAATTGCAATTAACTTAACAAGTATCTGACTTACAAACATAATATTCTGCACTTTATAATCATCGCATATTCGGAAAGACACATAGCGCATTTTAAACAGAAGTAAAATTGTTTACTGTTACGTTACTAGAATCTGCAGTTAATGCTACACAAATGCTTACGGGAAATACACTAATTAATTTTATCATTTTAAATTCGCTTATGTGTTGGCTAACAGAATTCCAGTAATGTTACAGAATTTGAGATATGGTATTGTCTTTGTTATTTAATTCTCTTATCGTTCGTGATTTTATTTTACCTGGAAATAATATCCAGAATTATCACGGAAATAGAACTGAAAACTGTATTTGTATAAAGAGTGATTTTAAAGGACGCACGTAGTCCAAAAGATTTATATTCTTAATTTATGATTAAATACAATTTATTTGTATCTTTTATATTAATTATCACAAATTGCATATCTGTCATTTATGCTTGAATTACAATCGCGTGAGAACTTTATTTATTTGAATTCATTCATAGTATTGAAACGCTGCGCATAAAAAAAGCTGTTAATGGGTTAATTGAATTATAACTTTCCACTTGGCTTTTCGAATATTTTAAAATAATTTAATATAGACTAGAAAGAGTTATATAAATTAATCTGAAAAGTAGATTTATTTCTGATGCTAAAATCTGTTTAAAATATTGCATAGAATTCAATTTTAATAACTTTACTAGCTTAAATTTGATACTTTTTTTTAAATTCAAATAGCCTAACATATTATTAATTTGCATTCAATGGAAGATCTTAATTTACTATTTTTACTACTTATGAGACAATTTTTTCTGTGATTCTTCGCATCAGAGACAAAACTAGAAATGCAACTAAATCGATAAGGAAATAACAGAAGAAAGGCACACATAGTAGCTAGACTAAACAGTTTTCTCTGCCTTTTACATTGCATCTTTGGATAAAGTTTGTGATGATCTGTGTTCATTTTTGTCTAGGTTGCCGTTTACGAAGAAGTTGTGATCTATTCTACTTTTAGCTTGATGATTTACTATAAAGTGAATTTGAAAACAATCTTTAGTAAGAGTGCAAATGTGAGAATTAAACAGAAATCACTTCGATGATAAAAACTATGCAAAAGGCTATTGTAATTATTGTAAACACAATGAATCAATCTTCTCGTGATAACAACCTTTTCTGCACAATTTCTCTGCGTGTTTTTGCGACTTTTCTCACTTGTGTGGTAATAAAATCAAAACAAGTCTGCCAATTTTGTCGTAGCGTGGAGTGATAGATTGCACCTATTACTAGCATGGGCCTTGATCACGTTAAAAAATAGCAGTACGACCTTGTTTGACTGTGTTCTAAATTTGAAAATGAATTCTCCTGAAGACGGATCCAAGGGTATCTCACTCGTCCTCTTCTTCCCTCAAACCTTTCTACAGAACTTTCGGTTTCCTATGTACGTAGGTCAGTCAGAAAGTTTGTTGCACTACTGCGTAAATATGTTCCGTTTAAGACTATTTGGATGACACTGGTGGCAACACTTCAGGCATGTACCTTTATCGCGTGACTTAGCGACTTCCCCGAGGCAAGTTTAGTTTTTCTGATAATCAGTCGCAAACATGTCTTGACAGCTGCAAATAGCGTCCATATTGGAAATGCGTGAAGTGATTCGTTTTTTGTGGGCGAAAAGGTGCAACTGCGCTGAAACTTATGGCCAGTTGCATGAAGTGTATGGTGAAAATGCAATGTCACGTCAAGCTATCACGAAATGGTGCAACATCTGCTCCTGCATGACAATGCGAGATCGCATGCAACAAAACAAACGCGTGACCTTCTGAAAAAGTTTAGATGGGAAGTGTGGAATCACCCTCCTTATAGTCCAGACCTTTCACCTCCTGACTTCCATGTGTTTGATCCCATGAAATAAGAACTTTCAAAGCGATAGTACCATTCGAATGCCGAAGTGAAAGCTGCAGCCCAACAATGGTTATCGGACATTGGACGGGATTTTTTTGCAGAAGGCATCGAAACATTTGTACCACGCCTCGACAAATGCTTAAATAACGGAGGTAATTACGTTGAAAAGTAGATATTTTGAATGGAACTTTAAGATATAAATGAAATTATTGTAAAATTTTGCTCCTGTTTTGTTTTCTTAGGCAGTGCAACTAACTTTTTGACTGACCCTCGTATTATAAGTACCACAATACGACAAAGACTCTGTACATTTCCAAACGCCCAAGCTTTGCTGAAAATTTGAAGGTGGGCCCAACGATACTACACCGAGCACCCCAGTTTTGATGATGAGCACACCGGGAGATATCCGAGAGTCTCTCATTCCTTTTCCTCTACCACCAAACTACTCGACAGAGCTTCCGTCTAGAAAAGTATTTTGAATCAGCAGCGTAGACACTATACACTCACAAACATGCGTGTCTTCTGCGAGTCCATCGATACAGCAGATAGAAACACTATACTGATCACGGCAATTCGACCAATACATAAATGGTCAAAATCATCTGAAGCCGTGCATGTCAGTCTGTAGAGTCATTAGGTTATTACAAAGCAAGAGAGGTGAAAAATATGCAATTCCTTCGCCGGGAATCGAACCACGGACCTCTGAAATACTGGCTCAGTGTGCTGACCATTTTACCACGAAGGCACACTAAGAATGTGGGAGATATACCTTATATACTCCCCTTTTTAAAGGGCGACTAGGGTTTTTAGGGGACCTAGTCGCCAAATCCTGGGTGTGGAGAGTCATAATCCACAACCCTTTTAGTTCGGGCGCCACTGTAGAGTCATTAGGTTATTACGAAGCAAGAGAGGTGAAAAATATGCAATTCCTTCGCCGGGAATCGAACCACGGACCTCTGAAATACCGGCTCAGTGTGCTGACCATTACACCACGAAGGCACGCTAAGAATGTGGGAGATATACCTTATATACTCCCCTTTTTAAAGGGCGACTAGGGTTTTTAGGGGACCTAGTCGCCAAATCCTGGGTGTGGAGAGTCATAATCCACAACCCTTTTAGTTCGGGCGCCACTGTAGAGTCATTAGGTTATTACGAAGCAAGAGAGGTGAAAAATATGCAATTCCTTCGCCGGGAATCGAACCACGGACCTCTGAAATACCGGCTCAGTGTGCTGACCATTACACCACGAAGGCACGCTAAGAATGTGGGAGATATACCTTATAAGTCTTAGAAAAGTTTCACTCTGTTTAATACTTGACTATTATTTGCGCAGCTTTTAGTTTTTAATTCTTTTGTTTTAGGTAATCATTGGCATTGGTTAATAAACGCTTTAATTATTGTTTACACTCAATTTATTTATTTATTGTTTGCTTTAAGTTTAATTTTTAGTTCTGATGAGACGATAACTAACTCTAATCACCGAGTACCTAATTGATTGTGAAGTAGCTATGATTTGTAAGCTAGACCATATCTTTTAATAACTGCTCTTCAAAATTGATATTTCGGTAATACCGTGCGGGGTATTTCTTATTTAATTCTAAAGTTCTAGCTTAGAACCCCAAGAACACTAACAAGCGAATAATCGCTTAACTGTGTGAACAAAACACGTAAGACTTAAGAAGGGTTTACAAACCTTTATTTTTCAGTATATTTACAATCAGTTCGTACTTGGAACTTTGCACAAAGCCTCCACTACTCGGGCTTAAACTTAAATAAAATGAATTTAAATTAAACTAAACTAGCTTAACTAAGCTATCTAAAAGGTATAACCGAAGATATCAGAAATCTAACCAGTTGTCCCCTACCTATTAATTAAATCGGCGAAGCCAAGCAAGGGCCTAAGGTATGACCGAGCGTAGTAACTAAGAGAGAAATTAGCCAAAGGCAAATGCGCGCTAGTCAGGGAATCAGACTCTGTCTCTAGAAGTCGGTGAAGTATCGACTTAAATAGTACTCTTTCTCATTTGCATTTAGTTGCATTTCTGAAATTACATTCTGGCGGGAAATTGTAAGCTGAAATCAGAATAAGATAGGGAAGATACAAAACTTAAAATAACTGTCAATAAACTTAGGATAAACTTTACAACTGTAAGAAATTTTTATTTCGTTAACCACTTAATCTTTTAACTTTTTGTAGCTCTTTGCTTTCCTTTGATTACGTTCGGTAACTCTAGATATACTCTAGATAAAAGAAAAAATAACCCTAAATAGAGATACGGTCATCATAAAACGTAGGCAACAGCTGTGCGAATATATGGGCCCATATTGCGCAAAATTCTTCTTACATTTCGCAACGTAATGTCGATAAGTGCTCTGAAACACTGAACAAGTGTACTTTAAGACAGTTGTGAGCAGAAACGTGACTATTATCGATTTAGTGAATTTTAATCCGATTATAATTAGAAACCTGCTTCCACGATGCTGCCAGATATTGAAGAACGTTTAGAACTTAAACTGTGAATGCCACAAAAGAACTGTAATCGCATAGAAAGTTTTCTTTACCTCTTTTTTAAAGTAAAAATTTGCTCTAGTATAAACTAGTTAGCGTGAACAGTCAAGTAATTCTTCTCGAACTGTTTCATTACTTTGCTTTCGTTAACTTATAAAATTACAATAACAGCAAAAATTTAGTTATTATTTAAATAATCTGCGCTCTCTGTTACATGAAAGCAAACTCTAAAAATGCTTAGTTATTTTCAGTTTAAAATTAAAAGTAAATTACCCTAGTTGTATCAAACTTTTAATTGAATTAACAGTTGTGTCTAAGATGGTAACTTGCCAAACACAAATTATGGTATATTAACAGATACCATTATTATTAACAATGTTCCCCATACGTGACTTTGCGCTGTCGAAAGACCTAGATTATGCCCTCTTTTGGCTGAACGAAAGACCGGTAGAAGATTTCTAATTCTAGGGAAAAGCGGGGGGGGGTTTGAAAGACGGAAACAGCTCTAGCTTTATTTTACTCAGTTGTTGCAAAGACATGTGTAATTTTAAACACGTTTGCAAAACGTTTTGAGTACCGGAAAGGGACGGTATCACAGGGAAATGCATGAGTACACACAATTCAAGCATGTTTTCGTATTTCATGCTTTCAATAACAGCTTCGACTTTCGACAACAAGGTGCGCAGACGTAGATAAAGTTGTAAACTTTAGTAATCTGCCTGCCTCGAAGGATTCGCAAGAAAACAGAGTGTAAAATATGCATATGACCCTTTTCCTACAAAATGGCTTTTTGCAGTCTTTCTTTTAAAGGCTAAATCACTTCTCAAATTCTAGTACATAAATGCACTATATCTGTTACTTAAAAATAGTCACTTCAAGATTTATACTAGCTTCACTCATTTGCGATCACAGCACGTGTCGTCATCACCACACAAGACAGATTTCTCCATCTCATTTGAGAACCGTAGTATAGATCAGTTTTCTATCGTCTGCTTTTTCACGAAGGAAAATGAGATAAACGGAAATGAAGTGGAAAGAGAAAAAGGGCTCAGCTGTCTTCCACAGTTGTTACAGTTACGAGGCAATTCGGGAGACGAAAAATGACTTTGAATTTCCTAATCTAAAGTAATATACTGTAGAACTTAAGCAAAATGGCTAATGCATGGAACTCAAAATAGATGAACGAAAGAGATTAGAAGAAATGTTAATTATAACTGAATTGAAATTAAAATTCTGGTTAATTATCGATATGAATGACTATGGCTATTAAAATATAATGATGATTAAATCATATCGGAAGTTGAAATAAGTTGAAAAAGAAATGGAAGAATAAATACGAAACCGTTGTTACTATTACATTCCAGGCAATCAAATACTTTAATATTTAGAAGTAAGTATAAAATGCTTTTAGTGAGAAGAGGATTTTGAATGATTTTTCATTTCTGCAAAAAAGAATTGAAAATATAACAAGAGAAGAACACATAAGTAGCATATATAAAAAGATATTACTAGAAGAAGAAAATTCTAATTTATTTCACAGATAGTAAAAAATCTAAATAACTTAAACCATGATATTTATAAGAAAATAAAAGTATGTCTCTAGTGAAATTCTGAAATATTACCATGACACTTTTGGGATTATGCGGTACAAATATGGAATACGTTTCATACTGTTTGTTCTAAGGACTTATGTGAAATTTTCTTATCCGAACTATGTTAGGTTAGATTAACCGGCGTTCTACCGCAAATGAACTACATTTCTTACAAGAAATCATTTTACTTAGCAATAAATTTTTGATTATTTAATATTTTAATATTATTTTAGGTTTGGGCATAAGAAATCTGCATAGTGAGGTGTTCCTAAAATGTCGATAACTACATTATTTTACACTATCCTACCATTAAAAATATTGGTATATTTTTTCGATATATAAAGGTATACGCTTACCTCTCAAAAATATAAGTACGTCATTTTTCAATTTCAACTAATTGCCGTGGCAACGTTATTATTGCGCGAAACATGAAGTCTTTTATTTTCCAAAGACCTCCTACATAACTAGCTGAGTATCGCCATTCTTTATAGATAAATTAAATCTATCAAATTAAATCAATTTGTAATTGCTTAAATACTTGAAAAATAGAATACAAATTTCTCAATAATTTAATTATTAATATTTAAGTAGTTGTATACATTGATATAAGTTATTATGCGTTTAGTTTATAATATCCAATTTCCATCTTGTATAACAATTTGCATCGTTACTGTAATTAAAAAAAGATACTTCAATCCCTTATATCGCGTACATGATACAAATTAATTTAAATTTTATGCATTATTTGGCGGGATTACTCCGATAATATTTTGATCTGCAAAGTCGAAAAAATTCTTCCTGGTATAAATTTAATTTTTTTTCCTCTTTACATTATTTTGACCTTTGAAAGGTTTCACAAAAGAACTTCTATTTTCAAAAGCCTGGAAAACCTGGATATCAACTCTTCAGCGTTACGAAACACACTTATTCGATTCGTAAAAATAAAATTTCTTGTGACGTTTCTCGGATGAAAGAAAGAAAAATATCTCTTCGCTCTTTTTTTATTGATCTGAGATTCCAATTTAAAAAGAGAAAAGAAAAAAAAAGTATATCAATACTTTCCCCAACCGAATTAATAAAACATTCTTCATAATTCAGCTGCAGAAGGGAGGATATATGTTTTTTCCCGAAGTCAACGATTTCGGAAGCTCATTAGCAGGAAGCATTTGTTGCGCACCTTCTCTTGATGGACAGGCAGAAAAAGTTTCCACGTATGTGGCAACAGCCTCACAGCTGAGGCTCGGATCACGCAGGTGGCATGCTGGGATCGATGCGGAAAAGTTTTCTCGTCTGACGTTCGGTTCTCGGCGAAAGTAATTCTGTTCTGGAAGAATATCGGTCGAAATGTATTCGAGAGGAATAATCGAATCTTCGGTTAACGATGGTGGCAGAAGGTAGGGTCACGTTTGCAATTTTTTCGGAATTATACCATTTCCGTAAATTTTATTTTATTTTCTCTTTTTTATCGCCTTTTAATTTTGATTTTGGCCAATATATGCCAGAAGCTACTAGCTACAGTTACAGTTAGAATTTGCTTTTATTTATTTGAATTTTGTATGCGTTTATAATTTAGATCAACGAAAATTATGAATGTTATAAAAAAGACAAAACATTTTCTCTTCACTTCCTTCTCCTGTCACTGTTTCTCTCTTTCTCTCTAAATATATATGTATATATATATATTATATA
>KK121794.1:101019-228590 GCA_000611955.2 Stegodyphus mimosarum
ATATATATATTATATATGAAAAATCTTTTATCTGGCCCTCATTTTCACAACCGTCGATACTTCCAGTTACAAATATATTTTAATTAACGCAAAGATTCATATTTTTGCTTTTTTTAATTTAAATAAAATTGTATGAAGCATGAAATTTAACTTTTTACACATTCCTCCGGTTGTTATGCTTATGTTTTATAACATCTTATACACTTTATGAAAAAAAAGTTTGACTCTCGTATGACAAAAATTGACCGGGATATTTAATTTCAAAATTTTCAATTTGTGATGCCATTTGCCTTCAGGAATCCTATTGCTAAATTAAAGCAGCTCTTTCATGATTTATATCTTATATATCCCCCGTTTAAAGACAAAATGGCTTGGCGACAAAAACTCTTTTCTAAAGAAAAAATGCTAAATGCTAAATGATGTAATGCTTTTTTCTTTCGTTAACAGAGCAAGAGAAACACAATTTTAAAGAAATAATAATATTTTTATTTAAATTTTGAATATAGCATTCTTGACTAATGAATGCAAAACTCAGAGTTTTATTGAAATTTTCAGTCCAATTTTTAAAAGATTGCAAGCGTATTTTTCTCTGAAAATATTATAAAGACAGACCTAACGTTTTCAAGAAATTATCGTAAAATTTCACAGTTCTTGGAGTTTTTGCTTGAATATTATTAATGCAATTTTACCAGCCTTTATCTTGAAACTCTTTTGTAAAACGTGTTGTGGTCAGCATAAAAATGAAATTTTCTTTTACGTATCCATGAATTCTACTGAAATGAATTATTTACTCATTATAAAACCGTCTACAGTATTTTTATTGTAAAGGAAAGTAAAATGCATTTTAGAAATTAATAAACACAACGAGTAACAAAATACATAAGCAGTAACAAAATAAATTTTGATAAAAATGGACAGGTAATCACTAACGCTTCAGCTTAACTACTATTTGCTGATGGTTATGGGATGCTTATATAAAATAGCAAATAAAAATCTCTGCCCCTTATACAAGGTAACTAGATTTTAGCACTGTGTAAATAGATCAAAATTATTAATTCTGAGTTACTGTTATAAAATTCCTGAATTTTACATAATTGGAATAAAAATAAATATGCAAAAATTCAAATTACGATTAATAATTTGTATGTTCAAGTTAGGTCTTGCAAATTTAGTGAATAATAATTTTACGTAGCAATACAAAAACAATTCTAAAAATAAACTTCTTTAGTGTTTATAATCATGTTTATTATACAGGGTGTTTATAAAGTCCCTGACCCATTTTGATGTTTAATAACTCATAAAATAATGAAGATATAAACAAACTTATGGCATTTATTGATGGAATAACTTATTCCATCGTTCATACCTCATATTCGTTCCAATTCATATTATTATAACTCGTATTTTCCTTTTCAGGTTTGAATATCTCTACTTTTGTAAATATCGTCTGCGCGTGTGGTTCATTTCAGATAATTTCATTTTCCAGTCTAAATATCTGTACTTTTCTAAATATCGTCTGCTTATTAATTGCATTTTTCTCTCTTTTGTTTTTGGCATATGGGATCGCATATGGGGATCTGAAAACCCCCATGAATATCGTGAGGCACAAAGGGATTCTCCAAAGGTTAACGTGTGGTGTGGACTAATGCACGACTTTTCTTTTTTACAGAAAAGACGGTCTCATCAGTCGTATACTTAGACATGTTGGAAAACTTCGTATTTCCACAACTAGAAGAGCTTCAGCCACATGTCTTTTTGCAACAAGATGGTGCACCACCTCATTGGGGTACCATCGTTCGTAGTTCTTTGAATGACCATTTTACAGGAAGATGGATTGGGCGAGGAGGTCCAAATTCTTTGGCCACCCAGATAACCTGATATAACGCCGTTGGACATTTTCCTTTGGGGATTTGTAAAGGACAACGTTTACAGGAGGAGAGTGTAGAACATTGATGACTTAAAAGCCAGAATTACAACCGCAATAGCCTCTGGGGATGCCGACATGCTTGCCGGTACCTGGTGTGAAACTGAATATCGAATTGATATTCTCCGTGCGACGAAGGGGGCACACGTGGAAGTTCATTGACAAGGGTCATGAAACTTTTTGAGTCTATCTAACCATTTATGTTATTAATTTTAATCTATTTTTATTATTTTATGAGTTATTAAGCATCAAAATGGCTCGGGGACTTTATAAACACCCTGTATTACAGTCTTTATAATCATGTTTGTTCAGGGAAGGCTTTTCTAAACTTTTCACGCAATATCACAAATATAAAAATTTTGAATACCATTACTTATTTTAAATAATAATAACAAATTGCAAAATTTTATAACATAACTAATTTTTTATTATAATAACTTACATTTTAACATCATTTGTGATTGAATTACTGAAATTATGGTTTATATTATTGCTGTTATACTTCTAATTTTCTTATTTTAGACAAAAATAGAAGAGCTCATAGCTAAGCATTTATTATATATGAAAATATAACCATTTTTTGTTATATAATAATTATTTTTAAGGTGGGACCCTTCAAAGCTTGTCTTAACATACTCTATCTCTCCATACAATTATTCATCAATTTCAGCATTAAATAATTCAAAATTTTCTACATAAATTCAAAGATTATAATTACCTATCTCAATAACTTTCCCTAAAATTAATTTTAAAATTTTAAATTCTTTACTTTATTAAATCAAATTATTAAAACTCAAATTTCTAATACCCTAAAATTATATTTTGACACAATAGTGCGTTATTTTTAAAATCCAATTTAGTAAGAAAAATATCAGTTTCTAATGTAAATTCAATTTTGGATAAAAAAAAGTGAAAATAATTTTCTAGCACATACATCAAGCATAATTTTTAGTCCTGTACTAGTGAAAATATTCACATAAGAGCCGAAAGAAGTGAAGCAATGTAAATGAACATGCAGTGTGGTAATCTTCAAAGCATTTCTGAACACATGGTTAAATCGCTTTCATTCTTGACACCGAAAACCAGTTTGATTATTCACCTTAGAAACACTATGATTATTTTTTGAAGCACTGATGTTTTAAATGATGCATTTATAAGGTATTCTCCCGCCTTCTTAGCATGCCTTCTTGGTGTAGTGGTCAGCACACTCGGCGCGTATTCTAGAGGTCCGTGTTTCGAGTCCCGGCGAGAGCATTGATAATTTTTTACGTCTCTTGTTTCAGAAAATACTTAATGTCTCTACGCTATTAAAACGCCTCAGCAGAACGATTTTTTCTCTTCTTATACATTGCCTTGAATTTGATACACAAGTGACGATTTATAAATTTTCCATTGGGAAATAAACTTCCTATTCCGCACATGAAGGATCCTGACCAACTTACTAAATATAATAATTCTGTAGATAACTTGAGGATTAGAAGATAGCGTAAACACATGAGATGACATAACGGACAAGAAAAGCGTTCGGACGTGGCCGTTAATTTAACCTAGTTATATTTTCGTAATAGAGCAGTCCTTAATACCAACAAACAGATTCACATATCATCATTCATGGGTTCACTATACACCCCACAATTAGAGCTTACATTTTCAGAACAATAGACAATAGCTAGCAGAAGCTAAGCGGCATGTTGCAAGAGCAAGCAAAATGAGAAAAGAAAGGGCTGCACATGAGCAACAGCGGTATTTATAAACTTTGTTCCTTTGCTTAAATACTGAGTTGAGATTGGATAAAAAATATCCGCAATGCTGCTCTTACATAAGGACGTAATATACGAATTAATTTTCTGATGAGGCTTTAGTCGTTTTGAACCAGAAAGGGGGCGCGGTCAAATCATTAAAAAGGCTATTGCTAAATTAAAGTTAGTACGTTCTTCATATTTTATATCTTATATATATATATACCAGAAGCACGGTGGTAAACTGCGTAGACGTAAAAATTGCCAAAACCAAAAATGAAATACTCTGGTAATGAGTCAGCGCAAGGTGTAAATTACTTTTTTCCTTTCCTTTTTGGTCGTGCTTCTGCTTTTTTGTCTTTTGTATATGGTTTGTTCAGAATTGAATATAGGAGGGATTGTAAATGCATTCTTAATTTTTTAATGTATTTTACATTATTACCACCACTTTTTGCTGCTTTCAACGGGCAACAGGATTGGGTTTTGAACTACTTTGTATTTATTCGTTGAAATATTATATATATATATATATATACGAGGGTCAGTCAAAACGCTAGTTGCCCTGCTTTAGAAAACAAAATAGGATAGAAATTTTACAATAACTTTATTTGTATCTTAAAGTTTCATTCAAAATGTACTTATCAACGTAAGTATCTCCATTATTTAAGCATTTGTCGAGGCATGGTACACATTTTACGATGCCTTCTGCAGAGAAATCCCATCCAATTCCCGATAACATTCTTGCGTGTCAGCTTTCACCTCATCATACGAGGGGTATCGTCGATCTGAAAGTTCTGCTTTCATGGGACCCAAAACGTGGAAGTCACACGGTGCAAGGTCTGAGGTATAAAGAGGGTGATCCTACACTTCCCACCTAAACGCTTTTAGAAAGTCGCACGTTTGTTTTACATCATGCGGTCTTGCATTGTCATGCAGGAGCAGAATGCCTTTAGGCAGTTTACCTGGCCGTCGATTTTTAAGTGATTGTCGCAATCGTGTTAATGTTTCACAATAAGAAAGTTTCACAATAAGTGTTAATGTTTCACAATAAGAAGACGCACTAATTGTGGCACCCTTCGGCAAGAACTTTATATGCACCAAACCTTCTCCGTCAGCATCAGTATCACCTTCTCCCACAGATGGAATAAGTTCGACACTTTTTTCGAGTCTGGAAAGTGGAATGTTTCTACTCGAGGAGATGCGTTTCGTTTCAAGTGAGAAGTAATAAATCAAAGACTTATCTCCAGTTACAGTTCCTCAGTCAGTAGGTGAGGCATCCATCGAGCACAAGCACTTCCGTAAGAAATATCCAGTTCAATACAGATTTCGTCTATTGTTATGCGTCTGTTTGCAAGAATGCATTCATTCACGCGAGCAGCAGTTTCAGAATTTGTGACAGTTGATGGTCTTTCCTCACGCTCAGCGTCTTCAAAATCTGTAACGTCGTGTTCTCAAATATGTCACACCACTTCGCGATAGTTTGATGTGATATTGCATTTTTACCATAAACTTCATGCATCTGCTGATAAATTTCACAGCAGTTACACTTTTTCGCCCACAAAAAACGAATCACTGCACGCATTTCCAATTTGGACGCCATTTGCATGTTTCCGACTGATTATCAGACATTGGTTCGTGATAGCCGCTACGTTACACGATACAGCTAAATGTCTGAAGTGTTGCCAGACAGCTTCATCAAAATAATCTTCGACAGAAAATTTTTACGGAGGGGTGCAACTAACTTTCTGACTGAAGTACGTATAATAAAAGTGAAACTCTTTTTAAAAATCACATTTCATTGAAACTTCGAAGTTCGATATAAAAAACCGAACACAGTAAATGAATGAAGCACTGCAGGAAAATGAATAAAAAATAAATAGAAAAAACGAACATTACAAAAAATTAAAATTGTTTTTAAATTTAAAAACAAAGACTCAAATTATAAGATCCTGAAGCGGTTTTTAACATTTCTCGTGTCATTTTGGTTTTCCAGAAATGTAACAATCATAGCCTTTTTTTAGCTCACCCTAATGTAAGAAAAAAATTTAAAAACCTTTTTGGTTTTTATGAGCCTTTAATTCTTTTAAAACGTTTTTTTTCCTCATGTTTATCACTTATTCAGTTTTCTTCAGTGCTTTTCCACTACTAAGCTCGTTTTTATAAGATTTTTATTTAGTTCACTCAATGTGTTTATCGATATGATCAGAAGTTTGTCATCGATTTCTAAGCTATTTCATCGTTAAAATGGAGCTCAGTCTTTCCGCAAACACTTTTTGTGAATAAAACTGCAATATGGTGAAGCGAGGTTTTAAAATTAAGCGTTAGATTTTTTTTAACTTAATGGTTAAACATTTTTTCGCAGGTATCTTTGTTTAACGAGCAAACTAAAATATCACAACTGTACTATTTGCTCCGTCGGATAGAGCGGAAAAAACTTTAAAATGGCATTTACGTGAAACTTTTAACGAAATTTCAAATTATTCTATGAACTCTCAAAACCTGCTAAATTTTTACGATCGTTTTACACAAGAGAATTGTTGGAAATAAACTAATAATTTTTCATTGTTGATAAACAATTGTTTAATTGAAGAGTTTTGGTGGCAACATGTCATTATGACTAAAAACGATGAGAAAAATCTTTAAAAAGGTTTTTTCGTAAAATGAAGATTTACATAAAATGTATAAAAAATCAATGAACTAAACGGAGAAAAATGCTTCAGCATACAGTTTAATTGGAATAAGAGATCTTTTTTACAAAATTCATCTACAATTCTGTATGACAAATAATATAAGCGTGGAGCGCCCTTGATAAATTTATAAAAATAAAGACTTACGCTTCTGACAAAGTAATTCGATTCAGAGATTTCCTTATTTGGACACCCACGCTTTTATTCTTCGTGATTTATATTTTACGGCTTGTTCACACGAAACTATATGTTAAATAATTTTTCTCCTTTTAGATCTTTCATAATTTTATGAGTTTTGGATAAAAACTTATTTTATGAATTTTAAACAAAACCGGTTTTTATGAAAAAATGTCACTTTAATTTAATTTCTTTAATCTTATCTTTCTGTTTGCATGAAATATGATTTTAAAAAGTTTCAAAGTTAATTATATATTCTATGTTTTCTCTAAATTATAGCAACTTTCAGTGCTGGGTAGAGTTACCGGTATTTTAAGAACTTATTGCTTTCTTATTTCCTTATATATATATATATATATATATATATAAAGAAAGAAAAAAATTTAGAACCAATTTTTCGTCATACATCTGTCTGTATATAATCAGGTTATTTAAGCAGAAATCATGAAAAATGAGCAATGTCTTCGCTAGGACTCGGATCTCTCGAATACGCATGGAGTGTGCTGACCATTACACAACGAAGGCGTGCTAAGAAGGCTCGAGAAATACCTTATAAAGTATATAAAAATATGTAATTTTGGAAATAAAAAAGACTGCTGTATTTACGAGCCTGACGCTTTTCAAACGCTATGTAATTCCGTGATTGACATCTTTCTCTTCTTAGTCTTAGCCCCCGTTAAAGGGGTCTTCATCCTAAAGTAGTTCGTAGAGAGCAATATTATTGCAGAGATTTCCTACGCATTTGAAAAATGAAAAACGAATATTACGATATATCTGGAGGTACTGTCTTAATCGATGACTTGTTTTGTTGTCTGTGTTATTTTCGTTACCATTTATTGTGAACCTCATTTACCTAAATTTCAATATTCAGCCACACAAATATTTAAAATTTATTCGTAAAATTTTGCTTTGGATTAAAATTCCTTTTATATAATTATTTCGTTTGAAATTACATTACAAAACACTATAAAAAAGCAATTGAATTCCCAAGATTTTCGCCAAAAAATAAATTATAGAAAAACAACATTTAAATCCGAATTTTGATTTTAAGATTCATTCTAAAGGACTTGAGAATAATAATGAAATTTTGTTCTAAAATCTAAATACGCATTAAATAAACATCCAGATATTGAATTTAAAGAAAAAATGGATAAACTTTATAGCTCGATAAAGTTCACGCGAAAGCAAATAACATTTAAGAGTTTCTTTAAATTCTGAGCTTTGAATTCATGCAACGCGCTTTCCTTAAAAAGAAAGCGATTTTCTGAAATATATTTTGAAGTAGCCAGGACACTTTCTGTATAAAAATAACTCGACGCTTCAGCATTTTCGAATCTTTTGGAAAACATCTGAATCTGCAAAATGATTGATATTTTCTTTCAACTCACCAACTTTCTACCACGTATACCTGTTTGAAGTGCTGCTTTATAGAAATAAATTTCGCCGATATAAGCAATTATTTTTAGCTATTTTTTATTGAGTTTACCTTAGCATTCCTTCATCCTTGATGTTTTCTTGAGCAAGGCGAACAAACTCTCATCTCGGCGCATAAATACCCCCTTTAAAATAAAAAGAAATTCGAATTTCCAAACTGCTGCAGCTTCTTTTAACGATTAGTTTAGAACTCGAAGGCGATGCTTCATACTGCAGTGCTTAAACGTCGTTTCGTTCATAGCTTCCATCGCTTGTTGAACGTCCATATCGCGAAATGTTTCCTCCTATCAATGAAGGCGATATTTTGCTTTCAAAAATATGTTTCATTTGAAGATTTCTTTTCTATATTTTGCAAAGAAAACGATGCTTTTGTTGAACACATTAGTGAGTTCATTCAAATCTACAGACTATGTCAAAAATGTCAGCTACAAGTTCGATCACATCCTGTAATGGTAGTTTTACAGAAGTAAGATCGCATAATTCGAAAGGCAGGTTGAGAGAGCTGTTTTATTTTCGAAACAATAAAAATGAAAAATCAAATGGGTCCTCACGGGGATTCGAACCACAGTCTTTTAATTGCTAGAGCATATACCTGCTACCGATGACCCCGATTTGCCTCATATCCATGGAAATGACAGCTGGATCTGATGGTTCGAATCGCCTAATTTATTTATTGCATTTCTTTTCCGTTTAGCATATTTTGTTTCATGAAAAGCGCACGAATGAAGGCTGACATGAATTCTGTTTCTAATGAGGTGGAAAAAATAAATGATGCGCGGTTGTCACGATATACGTTGAGATAGCAAATAGGGGGGAGGACAAAGGCCTTGAAGTGCCTATTTAAAAGAAATGGATTATAACTACTACGCAGCGAAACACACACACTAGAGAAATGACACAAGTCTTTATATTTGCTTTACTTAAAAGGGTGTTTGAGGAGAGGCATGGAACCCAGCCAACTCGATCCCGATGTTGAGTCCACGTAGATCGCAAATGGGAAAGGGTAGCAAAGGCCTTGAAATGCCTATTTAAAAGAGACAAATTATAACTACTTATACAGACACACACTAGAAAAAATGAATGAAGTCTTTATATTCTGCCTTGCTTAGAGAACGTCTGAGGAAAGACACAAGACCCAGGCGATTCAGTTTAGATGTTGAAGTCTTTCTCACTTTTGTTCGAACTAGAAACTATTAGATATTTTAGACCAGAAAGTTTGAGAAATTAACAATTTCCTCGTCGGATTTCAGCCACATTTCTTCTAATTGCTAGCTGGGCATGCTAATCTACACAACAGCTGCATGTTCATGCGATTATTCCCTATAAGGGCTTTCAGAGTGAAAAGAGGTGTACAACAATAGCAGCTAGATTCACTTAATTACCTTAACCCTTTAAGTGGCAGAGTTTTGGGATCCGCTCATGGAGACCTGTATTTAAGGGTGTTGGAAGCCAAAAATCTTCAAAAAATATTAATTTGGGATTTTTGCATTTCTCTACACGTTTAACTTTCTAAAAATACTATACTTTAATCTCTACGAAAATTAGAACTTTAAAAAATCAAGTTTTATTTTATCATCGAATGCTTTGATAAATGAGGAATTTTACATAAAAACGCGTTTTTCTCCAAACGTGATTTTTTTATACTCGATGTACCTTTTCTCAGGAACTACTACTTCCAGGTACCTAAACTTTTTATGGCTTATTTATTATATTTTCTAATATTTACTGAAATGAGCTTTTTGTGATAAATTAAGATAAAAAATTCACAAATTTTTTTGCGTGAGAAAAGTGCTAAATTTTGCTATGCCTAATAAAATAGTCTATAAATTAGTCTAAAACTCAAAATGTTTCAAAAGCTCATTTCAGTATAATCAGATAGGTTTACGTTAATTACACAAAAAATTTCAAAAGTATATATACAGCAGATTTTGAGAAAAGGTACATCGAAAATGGCCAATTTAACATTGTCGTTATAGAGGGTTCTGACACCCTTTAAACAGCTTTTATTAGCTATGTTATTAGCTTGTGTAAGTACTTATTTCAGTCCCTAGTTCCATAAACTTACATTCATAAAGAAGACATTTCCATTGCTAAAGAAAGTAAAAGAAAACTGCTAGCATTTTTGAATTTATCAGTGCTATTGTAACTACTTTCAGTAGATTTCTTTTTTGGGTGTTTTTTGCACTTTCTTACAGTCAACGTAAACAATGATCCATTAAAATCACATGTCTCCAGTGGCACGGCCTCATGACTGTTCTGGTGTTCAGTTGTCCCGCGCCGCGAGGGAAATCTATTGCTGCACGTTAGGCGTCGTATTTGCTAGTGATATAAGCTTGGGCAAGTGATTTTCATTTGAAATGAAAAATGAAGTTTGAAGTTTAATACACCATTGATCAATACTTACTGAGATATAGATTAATAGCACTATATTTACGTGTAATCATATTTTTGCCTATGCTGCATAGTTTTAATGTAATTTACGTATTGTATAATAAATAATTTATAGGATCATCATTATTTATAGAACTATCAGAATATGGTAACTTTGCCTACAGAAAAAATTTTATGTGGACCCGACATGACTTCCTTGTATGGTCTTTTAAATTGTGCAGTTTTTTTTGCCGAATTTCATATAAACTTAACCCGAATTTCCCGAATTTCATTAGAGATACATTTCTCATCCAATCAATTCATTCTTACTTCGCGAGAAGGAAAAAATACATAAAACCTCAAAGCATCTTCAATAAAAATTGTAAAATGCAGAAAAATCTAAAACACCAAATAGAGTTAAAAACCATTAAAAATTTTTTTTATTAAAATTAGAGTTTAAATTAATTAAAATTAGGCAGAAAGACAGAATTTTCGGTGCACAAAAATTTAGCCCCACTCGACAAAAAGACAGTGAAGTTGAAGCAGAAACTGACTTAAATCACGATGCGACTAACATGATTTTTCTTAAAATTTTAAAGAAAATTCAATCTTTCATAATTAATAGCTTTCTATCTTCACGCTTAAAATAATCTTTCTTCCTCTACGCTTGTTTTCATTTGAAAAGATATTGCAAAAATATCAATTATTTTAACTTTTTCTCAAATAGAATTTGTCAAATTACTTTGATAAAATAAATCTCAGAATTCAAGATTTTTATCATGCATGTCATTTACCAAATTTCACTTGTACCTATTAAATAAATACAGGCATATATTTAAAAAATATGTTAGTAAACTTATTTCTAATTAAACGTCGATTTCAAAACTTTGCTTAAATGAAAAACTTTTAACAGAAAATAGATGTTTCTTTCCTTCTTTTACTCAAGTAAAATATTCGAATGATTCGAAAGATTTGAGAACATTTTTAAAGATACGGATACGAGAAAATTTAAGCTTCGTCTCACTTCAAATAACAATTTAAGCAAGTAATAAAAAATATGTCTGCTTTGATTTTATTCAGTTTCTCCCCTTAATATAGACTCCGAAATATTTGACATAACGCATTAAAAAGATGTAATTTTGTCAATGAGAGTCACATTCGCTTTGTATTAACAGCGAGAAAATGTTTTGTTTTCGTTATGAAAATTCTGCTTTTCTTTTTATTTATTTATTTACTTACTTTAGATTTATTTCGAACGTAACTTTCCGTTATCCGAAGCTCTAAAACATACATTTATAAACGCACGAACAAAATTGCTTTTGTATTTTCTCCGTTGGCAACATTCCAAAGAGTTTTCTTCTCGTCGCCTATGAAATTGTCGCTAAAATTTGTATATTTTCGTTGTTAATCAAAGCGACGCTAGAGAAGCGGATACATTCAATAAAGTCAATTCATGCTAATGGGTTTTCAAGAAAAATTCAAAAAACCCTTTATATCGAAGTGTTTTAAGACATTTAATTGTGAAAAATGTTTTTTACCATTTTAGTACAATCGGAGAAGCGGAAAGCGTAATAAAAATAAGATGATATTTTGAAAAGAAATGAGAAATTAATTTAAAAGCATTCAGTATTTATTTTTAAAAATGTTTTATCTGCTCAGCAAATGGAATACTTTGTGATTAACATTATTTAGGTTTCAAATTGTTTAACATTTGATGCGAAAGAAGTTTAAGAACGAAATAAAAAAATTCTGAGAAAATAAGACATCAAAGAAAATATTAACGAACTGATATTTTGACATTATTTTGCTGCTACTACTACTAATTGGTCTGGAAAGGAGTGAAGACCTTTCCTTTTTAAAATCTGACGATGTTATTTCAAAACAAGAAGTTGCAGCCATGTTCTGCAAGGTAATGAATTTTTAGTCCAAAGAGGCAATTTGCTCAGAAGGACTATTAATTCTGTTTTGGCATTTCGCGTCGGTACACTAAAAGCGTTATTTCACTTTTCAAACTGTTGCCACCAAATACTATCGCCCTGTATTATATTTAAAGAAATTAAATCATGAAGATTCTTCATAAATGTATGTATGTTTCTCGCATTGTGATAAAACAAAGATACCTAAAGCCATCAAATCCTGAATATTGAACGTTTCCACCCGAATATGGGCATCTGGAAGCCCAAATTTGGAATTTGTTTTATTATCGATTTCATATTTTGTAAAATTTTAGCGAATTTTTGATTAAAAAACTCATGGATTTCAAAGGGAGCAGTGGCAACATTGTATAAAAACAAACGTTTTTATCTCCAGCGTGTCATCGCGAAAAATTTCGGGTGTCATATTTCATGACATATTTCAACGAAAATATCCATTTTGACTGCTATCGAAAGCAATTTAACGATGTTTTTGCGTGACATCTGTACGCAAAAACTCATTAAGGAAAACTTATTAAGGACAGAATAAAGGACTCATTTTCCACAAACAAATTATAAAACTGATTTAAAATGGATTCAGAAGAGATTTTTTGTGGCGTCTATGCCTACGTACATACGTATGCATGTATCTGCCATAACTCAAAAATGAGTAGCCTCAGAACGTTAAAATTTTGTATATAGGACTGCTATAACACGTGGATGTGCACCTCCTATTTTGGTGGCAAGCGGCCGCAGCAAAAGTATATATATATATATATATTCACTCTGTTACTCGGCTCAGTAATCTCAGTTTCTTTATTCTTATATGTTTGTAAATTGCGCATTTTTTGCTTTAAAAATGATTGAATTATGTTGCTCTTATTTTCTGGTTAAGGTTTTTGTGTCTTTAGTAAATCTGCATGCAATATTTGTGGAATTATCAACAATTTAAAAGTTGATCGAGTGCGACTAAGGCTAAATATTTTTACGAAAGCAGCCATATTTGTTTACATTTGAAACTTAGCAGAATAGTGGATTTGTTGCCAATCTGGGGAAACTAAGCTTTGCAACAATAAAAATAACGCCTTCTTTTATTATTGCGAATTAAATCATACTTAATCTATTCTGGAATTTATTCGAGGAAATAAGTGTTTAAGATTTACTTCGTAATTTTTAATACAAATATTTTGAGTTTTTTTATATTTTTGCCTTGTCGCAAACTGAATTAATAACTGGATTAATTGAAAGAGAAACACTGAATCGTCTGTGAAAATCTGTTTCTTTTTTTTTCTTTTTTTTTATACATTGTTTTAGATTCATTTAGTATTTCAATAGAACATGTGGCAACGATTAGATAATTCTTCAGATGATATACATAACGTTTGTGTGTTCTGAGTTATAAAATGAATGAGATGTAACCCTGTTAAGTGAACCTAGCGCCAGAGTGTTGCTATGGTAAACAAATATAATGAATTTTATAGAGTGCATTTATTCTATTGTGGTTTATGCGCTATCGACGAAGTAGATTTAATGCAATCCAATAAGTTTAAATGAAATGCAAAATGCATATAATTTAATATTCCGTACAAGGAAGTCATGTGGTGTACACATCAGATTTTTTTATGTTGTTATATTACCAGTCTTAGATCGGTATATTGGTTACTGATGCTGACTGATGCTGTTGTGCTCGGGTTCGAATCTCGAATAAGGCATGGATATTTCTGCGTGTATAGTGTCTGTGCCGCATGGGGGCATAGACATCAAAATTCTTTTTGAGTGGTTTGGTGTTAGAGGAAGGGGGGATGGAAAACCCTCGGATTCGTTCCCTCCCCCGGGCTAGCCTTCATCAAAATTGGGGCGGAGCTGTACAGTTAATACCGTAGGATTATACCTGCACACCCAAAGATGATATTCTAGTATCCCTCTCAATTCTTCCTTTCCTATCATATTCCAATTTTGTACATTTCTTGAACACAAACAGATCGCGATGCTGCTCCGTAAGGAAACAAAAAAGCAGCTCGTTTTCACGAAAGGTTTCAACAACATTGCTACGTATAATGCCTAGGTATTCCTTACAAAGGCAGATTTCTCAGTTTGTTAGCAAAATGTAACGAATTATCACATTCTCCTATCGAGTTGTAAGATGTGCTATGTCCAGTTATCGGTTGAAAGATTCGTGGTTCGAATTCCGGTGACAAATTCCGAATTGCCGAATTCCTTAACGACACTGTTGATTCTTCATGTTTCCTAGCCCGAAATATCTAATGTTTTAAAAAAAAGTGTTCTATATGCTATACACCTTGAGCTGTCGATCAAAATTACGATGGAAGCGATCAAAATTATACTGTCATCAATCACTCCAGACCAAAATTTATGACTAACATTAGATGCACACCCACTTCTCCCACCGAGCTTATTGGTTTGAAATCTTACGATATCACGGAAGAATTTACAAATATAAAAGATTGGTGTGGTGCATTGAGATTTCAGTTTTATATATTTTTTCAGCTCCTGCATATTCTGTACACGCCCTATTGCTCAATTATACGCTTCGTTATTCGTGTAAAAAAAGTTACGCTTTACTCCAAAACATATTTCCATATATACAATATGGCGATTGAAAGGGACAAACGAACAAGAACTTTCAAGTCCCACGGAGATGCTGAGTTCTCAAAGTGGAGCAGAAAGTGCTTAGGTCTTCTCAAAACACGCTAACAAAACCCCGCATCAATATTTGCTCTTCGAATCCAAATCGAATCATAAAAGTAGAAAGGAACCCGACATCTAAAGGGTGAGCTGGAGAATGTGGATGAAAATCGAATGAGGCGAAGTAGGAGAAGAAGAAGAAGTAAACGCTGACTTTTACAAATCGATACTCTTGTGTAATCACTGCCGTCTCTTTTCGGAATGCAGACGAAAGATGCCTTAGATGAAAAGATCGCCTGTTGGATTTCGCGACGTCACTCGCCTGTGGGAGGGGGAGAAAGAATATTAGGGTTTCATATGAATAACGATTGAACTGCTAGGTTCAAGGACAACAGATACTAAGCAAGCAATCTAAAATCTTCGAATAACTCTTTTGAAATGGTGCAATGAAAAAATATGAGAGATTTGAAATTATTTTTCCAATAATAATATTGTTTACTTCCAATATTTTCCAGTAATAATATTGTCATTCTAATAACGGTAATAACTTTACAAAAGATACGTTTTACGCTTTTAAGAACGTTGTGAACTGTGGTACTTTTATCAGTTTTCGAAAGAAATCAAAACGATAATTTCGCTTTGATAGGAGAAAAAATGAATACCGAAAATATTCTTTTTTCAGATCAATTACTTTATGCAATGACTGAAGAAAAACTGCTTTTGATTATGAAAATTAGCACAACTATAACCCTAAAGCCCATGCGCGTGTTTGCGAAAGACTGGTGTAAACGGGAGGCAAATATTTTTTACCCCAAAATAAATGTCATAAAAATTATATAATGACTTTGCTATAAATGAAATCGTTATCAGAGGAATCTATTTTTGTAAGTAGATTAAATATTCTTAGTAAATTTTTATGAATTCATCTCAAGTTCACTGCAGATTTCTTTTATTTACGATTTTTTGTGGATGCTTCGGGCACATTTTTATTAAAAAACTAAATATAAAGGGTAATATCTGTGTGTAACGAAAGTTTTCCACTAAAAAACGTTTTTAATAAAGTTAGGAAAAAACATGACAGCGGTAAACATGTACGAACTAAACAGCCGCGAGTCCAAAAACAGGTCAACCTCATTTCGGACGTCCTGTGCAGAATGGAAGATAGTACCAGCAAGATGTAGTTGCAGGTGTGAAAAATGTAAAAGTCCGAAGAAGCGATATCGGGTCTATATTGTGGGTGTGGAGAAAGATTCTATTCGAGTCTGTGCAGAATCCATCCGATGAATGCAGACAGGTGTGGTCTTGCATTATCTTGATGGAACATTACCATTTTGTGCTGGAAATCAGTTCGATGTTTTTACTTGACAGTAGCTTGGACACAGACTACTATCTCACTGCACACCTTGCTGTCGAACGTTTTACCTTTTTCTAGATACTCTTTGTGGATAATACAACAGCAGTCTCACCAGATACAAATCATCTGATGTTTTTGATGGTGTTTGATGGTGATCTTTTTGTTAGTCAAATAGTTTTTTGCGACGCTGCCGACGGGCTCACCTGGCGCAGATCAACCCCCTTTTCGGCCTATGTAGTTGAAGTAAATCCCCTTTTCTGTCCGTGTAGTTGAAGTAAATCCCCTTTTCATCACAAGTGACGATCCAGTTGAGAATTTGGTCCTTCCCTTAATATGCGAGCAGATTAGTCTGTCCGAACACGTCTGTCCTTGTCTGCTTGAGTCAGCTCATGCAGCACCCAGCGATGCAGAAGGGCCTCATCAACATCAGTAGGCCCGTCAGAGCGCTCTGCTTATTAAATGTTATAGTCTTTGTTTTTGAACTCTTGCTACCAAACCTTCGCAGTGCCATATGATACAACATTAGTACCTAAAGCTGTACACATGATTTAATAACATTCTATAGCTACCTTTTTGCAACTGAACTGGAAGTAAATGTTGGTTCTGACCTGATAGCGTTGTATGAGAAATAAAACTTAATCACACAAATATTCACAGATTCACTCACAAAATTTGAAAAGGGACTGTATCATCTTTTATTTTACATCTGTTAATAGATATTACACACACATGTATGAGGACTTACGTGTTCTTACTCGGATGGACACTCTTGCTATCCACATACATGCACTTCACCAACCCAAACTACCAGCACACACTCCTTCAAATGACCGTGTTGGAGCTTTAATTCTTAAGTTGGTGTATAGGTTTTAAGTTCAATACCCAATGATAAGTCAATATTTGGATAAACAATTCTCAATAACATGAATGTGTAAAGTTTGTGACAACATGATAAACACAATATATACTGTAAAATAGGTGTTCAAATCAATCGTAAATAGTGACCAAGAGCTCCAACAGAATAATTAAATTTAATGCGTTGTGTTAACATAAAGACTGGTCCAGTGTTCTAACTTAAAGTGAAAACATTACAAGAAGTTAAAACTAAATATAGAATTTATTAAGACATTACTGAATTAATACAGAATTTTTACATGGTGGCGGTGAAGTGGAAAAAGTAAAAACATTCATACCAGTCCAAACAGGGAATTTAACATTGTAGACAAACGAACTTCGGCCAACGTCACTGAGTTACAGAATTCTGACGTTCCAAACATTGAAGCAGAAATACATTGTAGATATGGTTGGCTGTAACATGGATTTTCTAGGGAGAGAAAAAAATATATATATTAGTTAAGTTTGGACATTTTCGTCGCCCTCCTTAGTATCCTTCTCTCGTCTAATTCTTCCGACATCGATGTTTCTCTGATAACGCTGAAGCTTTCAGCTCCGTCTCCTTCCGTCAAAATGGCTGCATGTCAATCTCCCGTCAGACCTCTTCGTCGCCGGCTCCCAAGCCTTTTTACTCGAAACGCCAAGACCGCTTGATTGGCGACTTTTGATGGTAGTAAAACCGCTAACAGCCCGGCAACCCCAGGGAAAAACCACGCAGGAAGGTGCAGTCCCAGGTAGAAAGAGCTCCATGACTTGGCGGCGAATCGCTGCTAGCCTCGACGAGGGGTCCCATTTTAGCATAGGAAAAACCTGCGAGTAAGCAAAAACAACCCGCCAACCTGACCCTGCGGCAGAGTTAGTGATGTAGAAACTAGCCTCTCCGCAGGGTGCAATTTTTACTAATGTTGACAGAGGTTTCACAGATGACCGTCTAGCGGGCGAAGAAATCGAAAACAAAGCTATAAATCTCTTTGGAAGGGCAACGGACTGAAATCGAAAGTTTTGAAGTGATAAGTGTAAATTATTGATTTTACAACAAATTAACTTCAATACTGATAAGTACTTAAATAAAAATATAATAATTTCACAGATAATTTTCTTGGGTTTATTCCGACACCAAACACGACCACCATAGTAAGAAATAAAAATTACTTCAGTTAAAATACAATAATCAAGTATGAAAATTTTTATATATTCTCCACAACACCAAAACGACCACCAAAGTCAGAAAATATGGATCCCAAATTTAGCAGAAAAGGGGGCATAATAGAAAAACTTAAATTAAACTTTAAACACCAACTTGTGTAAACAAAACTTTAAAAAGATTGACCCTAAGGATCAACTTATCAAGATATTAACATTAACAACCAAGGTTAAGAAAAATAATTAACTAAACAGAATTTAAATAGTTAACCAACCAAAAGTAAAGAAGAAAAATTAATTACACAAGCAACTTAAAATCAGCGTTAACCAAAACTGTCAAGAGAACAAATTAAATGACTACAATTACTTTTAAACAAACCAAAGAAACTTAAGTTCAACTACAAAAATTAAAACAAATTAAACTTTAAGTCTGAAGCAAATAAGTTAAAACATTACCTTTAAAACAATTTAAATCACAACTGAAATAAGTAATACATAACAACCGCTAGCTTTTCATGTTGTGCCTTTCCACTCGTGGTTGCAGAATACTCTAGTTAAATTATACTCTTTTTTTATCTTGGCGTCTTTCCTACGTACGTTAAGTACATATCTTAGATTCGCCTTGTTAGGCGCGGTGTTAATCACCTAAAATTTTAATTACCCGCCAACGCCTTAGGGAAATCTCCAACCGAGAAGGTTAAAGCAGCAGTAGGGCTGCTAAATGCCGCCTAACCCTTCAACTGATCTAATCTGATCTGATCTTGGCGTCACTTCACTTCTGACATAACAAGCGTGATAGTTCCATTTCACACACCTTGTATTTAATGTTAATGATATTTTTTTACAAATTTCACAACACAGTGTTCTAAAGCAAGTCTCTTAAATGCTAAAAATCATTTGACAAAATATGATTAAATACGCCAACGCGAAGTATTTACGCAAACAATATTTACGGTAGCAGGAAACTTTCGTTGAAACCAGATGTACCGGTTTACTGCGTACAGACTATTTTGAAAAATGTTGCGGGGATCAACTTATTACACTTGTAAAATCATTAGGTTTTTCGAAGAAAGAAACATGAAAAAAAATTTAAACGCCCTCACCGAGACTCAAACTCTAGACCTCCCGACTAGTAATCGAACGTGCTTCCGATTATACACCGAAGGCACGTGGTATGGAGGGAGCAAATACCTTACATTCTCCCTTATTTGAAGGGTGTAGGAGACTCAAGTGCCAAATCCTAGTAGTGAGGAATTATCGTCCACCACCTTTCAGTTCAGACGCTCGTTGGAGAGAGATTAGTTATTTATGAGGGTAGGAGATGTAAAAATGAACGGCGTTCTTTCCGGGATTCGAACTCCTAATCTGCCGATGTTCAGCTGAACGAGCTTTCACTTAAATCAAAAAATAATTTTGCATACTTTATAAAAAAAATTACTGAGAGCAAACTAAAACTGCACCTTCATCAATGAATTATCTCTATGAGAGGCAGATAAAGAAGTGATCACTTTTCATTTACAACAGCGTTTTCCTGTATTTTTCAACTGAGAACCACTTTTATAAATTAGAATATTCTGCGTACCACCTTATACCTCCCTTCGAAAGCAGTTTTTTCAGCATATGTTACGACCAGTATACTGATATTTATCAAATACAAATAATTAAAATTCATCTAATTTTATATAGATATTAAATTAACAGAAGAACATTTATATTTGTTGTTATTAGTTCAAGGCTATTATAGTTTGGATTATGTTTATCTTATTGAGAAAAAATTAAATAAATACTGGCACTTACATTAATAAGAGGGACGGAATTGCCAGTTTTTGTATAGTTGTTCTATGTTAAAATGTATATCGCAAAGAAGCACCACAGCTTTAAATCTTTCTTTTTTTGCTAAGACTAGAGTCATTAGTTCGTAGGGAAGATAACTGGTAATAAATTTCTTAGAATGTTAGCCTTGGGAGAAAATATGATAGAATACTACCATTTGTAATTCCCATATTCCTAGAAATTCATCTGTGGTGGTATATGCAGTTAATTTTAATTTTATTTTTGTCTTCTTTGTCTATCTTAGCTAGAAGGACCACAAAAGCCAACTTTGAGGACCGCTTGCGATCTTTGCACCACAGATTGAGAAATGCTAATCTACAGCATCTGATAAATGAACTTGAAAATTAATTGATAGCTCAAGGCAATGGATTCTCCGTTCACGTGTGTATTCCAAATTTTTTTTAAATGCCTATAGCAGTTAGGGAGCTTTGATTGCTTACAAAGAGTTCTTGAACGCAAATCTAGCTCATCTTAAACAGTCAAGTATTGACTTATTTGAGTTTTTCTTAAACGTTTATAGCCGATGGCAAACTTCCACTTCAGTATAAGTAGAAAAACACAGAGAAACTGTATATGCCATAGATTTACGACTACAAAAGCTGATCTCCCTTGCCATATGCCGCGGCTTTGGCATCTCCAATTATACTCAGAAAACTCTTCCGCTCTCTCGGATTCTCATCATTATCATGACCTCTAAGAATTTCAGTGCACAGTCTGTCTTCAGTTTTGGAAAATGAAATTATAGCACATACGTGATTTCCATTCTGAATGCTTACATATATATATATGTTACCATTAAGGTATGAAATCCGTTATTTTATAGAATACCTAGTTATTCCATGAAATAACTGATCGTGGAAGTGTAAAACTCTCTTGCATTTCATGGTTTAACTAGCTATTTCATAGAATAACGATCTCCAGCCCATTAAAGTGTAAAATAATCTACAGAGACTGTTCGCACATTTTTTAGATGATTTTGGTAAGCGGTAATAAAAAATCGTTTGCTGCAAAAGAAGTAATTGCAATTGTACTATGTTTTTAAAAGTCAAAATTATCGTCTGTGGCTTGAAAGTTTTGTTTTTATTCAAAATGGCGCCTTTAAAGAAGCATTGAATGGAAAGCTATGTTTGTATTCTTTACGAAGAAAATTATTCGTATCTAGTTATTAAAAAACGTTTTGAATGTCATGGTTTTTCAACATCTAAATCTATGGTTAAAAAGTATTGTCAGCAACAAAGGAAAAAAACGTAAAAATTAAGCTTCAAGTGGAAAAATTGTTGCAAATATGTATCCAAGGAAAAAATAAATGTTTTGAATGCTGGAAAAGTAAGATCTTTAACATTAAAAGGAAATCCAGCTAGTCAAACGGCAGCTGCAAAATCCTTAAAATGCTCAGTGTCAACTGTAAACAAAGGGATTTATCCTGATTTGGATCTTAAAAAAGAAGAAAAAACATAATCTGCATCGACTTCTTCCACGGCATATCGCCGAACGCAGAACTCGCTGCAGAATTCTTTAAGACAAAAATTTATCCAGACAAAAATGGAAAAATGTTGTCACAATAGACGAATCTAGGGTGTACTTAAATGACTGCAATAAAAATACATCCATTTATTATCATCAGAGAGGAGAAAAAATGCTAAAACATGATTCTAGGAATCTAAAGAAAGTTTTTCTAAGGGATTTAGGATTTTTGCTGGTTTCTCATCTAACAGCAAATAAAAATAAAGAGAGTGGAGAAAAATATTAAGATCAACTCCACATATTATCAAAAGCATATTTTATATCCGATTTTCAAATATGAAATACCACCTCTTTACACACAGTGTGATCAATCATTAGAACTGCATCAAGACAAGCCATACCCTTCACTGATATCCCTACTAAATCTCTCGATGTGTCACCTACGGATTTTTGTGCTTTTGGACTTTTAAAAACTGCATTATCCAAACGTTGTCCCAAAACCCTAACAGGACTCTGGAAAGCTGTTCGGGAGGAATGGGATAAAATACCTCTTCTGACACTTCAAAAGGCATTATTATCCTGGATTGCGGTGTCGAAAAATAGTTCAGAATAAGGGATGTCAAATAGAATATTTAGAACACAAGAATTTTATGTAATTTAGTTTTGTGAATACAATATACCTCGTTAAGCCTCTGTATATCATATATCTCGCTTTTTAGTATAAGGTACATTTACGTTTCGTTTAACAATATGGAATGTTCGTGTAAAACTCAGTGTGTCAACAAAAAATGTTTTTGCTTTAGAAATAATGTTCTTTGTAATTCCAAGTGTCACTTTAGTAATCCTTGTTGTAACAAATGATTTTATGGTACGCTTCCATAAATACCATTTATACGCTGCATAAATTAGATAAATTGCTTCTTTTTCATTTTAATTGTCTATCGTTAGTTTATTTATAGAATATCTAGTTATTTCAATTTAGATAAATTGTTTATTTTACACTTTAACTGTCTCTCATTAGTTAATTTATAGACTACCTAGTTATTTCATAGAATAACTAGTTAAAGTGTCAAATTACTAACATATTACACACTTTAACGGGCACGATCAATTATTTCATGGAATAAGTAGATATTCTATAAAATAACTGCATTATATACTTTAACGGTAACATATATATATATATAATATGATTCTTGATTTTCGTGTTATTTCAAGATTTATATGCAATCTTAGTTTTTTTATAACTCTACGTCGGTAAAGTGTGGTAAACATTTAATATCTCTATGAAAGAATTAATAAAAAACTTCACAGAAATCCCGAAACCTGAATGGAACAGAACTTCTGTGGTAAGTTATTGAATTCCTGGTATCAAACATTTAAGAAGAACTTTTAAATTTATTTATCTCGGGAAATATTTAAATAAAAGTTCTAAGCGACCATAATCGATTAAAAAAGAAAACGTTTTGCAAAACTGAAAAACGTGGCGTCTTTTGCGGAATATTAAATCTCTCATCAAAGAGGCTTGAGACAAATAGTAAATTTGTGTAATAATTTGTTAGGTATGATAATTATTCTTAATATACGCAGCTTAAATGCTGTAGAATCAACACATAAAAACCTAATGAAACATGCCATAATTTCGTTCTCAGCTTAGTCCGGTTTTCTTGCATATACAGACTCAAAATTGTTACAACCAACACGCTTCGAGATCTTTTACCGCTCTCTCGAATACGCGCCAAGTGTGTTATTGTTACACCACGAAAGTATGTGAAAATGAGGGAGAAAATACAAGAACTGAGGAGAAGTTCTTCAAAAGAGCTGTGGCCTAAGATAGGCATGGAGTAGCTCTTCAAAGAGTTATAGAATAGAGCATGTTTCTAGATTTCAGACATTTGTGAACAGGAAAAGAGTTCCAGAGTAATGAATTATTGAAACTTTTGCAGTGTATGTTGTCCAGATTAGCTCTTGAGACTTTGTGATTACTGCTGACATTTACAAACATGTGTTTGTAATCATCAGCATATTTAGTTATTTATAAATTTATTCTTAAATATCTATTCTCTTTTAAGACAAGACGCATAATGTGCAAACACCAATGTTTGTTTTTAAAATTAAACAATTTGTAAGGTTTTAGTTAAACTAACAAAGTTTTTTTTAATTTAAATCTTTCTATCTCTTCTCATGTTTCAACTTCCCGTCAGAAGAAGCGCGCGTTTTCAGTTTATGCTAATTTGAAGTACAGCCAAGTTATATTTAAACCAGAGGTAGAAACCTCTCAGTGTGATGGAGCTTTTAGTCTCAGATCGCGGTCATTCTATTCGACGTTCGCCTGACCAGCTAGCAGCTAAATTCTAAGCCATAGTGCTTGCTACGTGATTGTTTATTGAAATAGATCCAAGTGCGCTAGTATTAGTAATTCTTGCTACGCACCATTTAGTTAGAGGCCAACTCCGTGTACAACTCTGTGAGCAAAGATTAATTAAATTTCTATTTAGCTTTAGTTTAAAATTATCTGATTGGTCAGTTAGACCCAAGTGTGGTCTTTTTCCAAGTGTGGTCTTTATAGTTTGTATCCCTCCCGAGTTGGGAAGTGGTTGTAAATAATATAAAAGAGGATTTTAAATCCCTTTTCACGTGCAGTTATTCTCCAATTCAAGCACACTTTACGGAAGGCGGGGACGCCTGATGCATACCTTTGGTTAACAGGCATAGTCCAACGCTCTCCCCATTGTCTGTTTTTATATAGCTCCACCAGAGCTGAGGGAGCGGACAAGACAGTACCAGTACGGTCCCTGCCGAGCCTGATCCCAACCTGGGTACAATACCCGGGTTCTAGTCCTGTGAAGAATAAGGTACAATAGTACCTGATATTTTACCCCGGTGGTTGAGACTGTCTAAGTACAGATCCTAGCCAGTACTTCCCAGGAATTCTCCTGAGTCAACCCCCGGGGGAGACCAGTATCCTACACCAGAATATAGCTGCATTCAGCTCCCTGTTCCAGATCAGGACTTAGAGACTTTTCAGCTGTTCACGAAGATGTTTGCCAAGAATATGCACAGAACACTCAGTCCTGACAAATTAAGCTTCCAAAACGCAACGTAACGAAAATTCCAAAATCATTTATGTTTTAACTTGCTATGTTTATTTTTTAGTTTAACCTTTTTCTTTTTGTTCTGGACACAATATATCATCCCGACGTATGACATGTATGTGCCGTATGACATGTATGTGCACGAATGTTTCTGTGGTTTGTCCTGCGAGTGATGTGAATACGACTTTACCGTAAAATGACCTCCACAAATGCATACCTCTCGTAGGCAGATAGCATAAGGAAGCCTAAGAGACCGCAAATGTACATGTGTTGACCTCCATGAAATTGCAAGGCAAGATTTCCCAAAATTGCCATTACCACGTAAATAGAATAATAGCACGTAAAGCTGTAAAATATAACAAATTTAAGTTAAGAATGCACAGATGAAAATTTGCAAAAATGGTTTTGCAACGTTATGCGATAGAGGTTTAATAAAACTCGAAAAACCTGATTCTAAAATATTGCGGCTGTTGACGACATCTTTAAGGAATAATGTTTTGTCTCCAGACCAAATCTTCGGAAAGACATAAAAAGAAGGGCACCGAGGGCGAATAATGGGCAAGGTGTCTGGCAATTTCAAAGCTTATAGCGGTATAATTAGTATCGATGCAGTTAACCATAGGTACTCGAGTATTTGAGAGAAAGAACTTGTAAGGTTTTAGTTTAAACTAACAAAGTTTTATGTTAATTTTCTCTTTCCTGTAAGCTTTAATTTCAACTTCCCGTTAGAATGAGCGCGCGTTTCAGCTTTATGCTAATTTGAAGTGGAGCCAAGTTTTGTATTTAAAAGGTTAGCAAGTAACATCTCGGAGTGAGAAAGCTTTCAGTCTCAGATCACTGCGGCTCTGTTCGACGTCCACTTGACTAACTAGTATTTAAGTCTAAGCCTTAGCGCTGTTACGCTATTACTTATTGAAGTAATCTAAGTGCGTTAGTATTAGCTAAATCTTGCTACGCACCATTGATAGTTTAGTATAGAGGCCAATTTCGCGTTTATAGCTCTGTGAGCAACGACTACTTAATTTTCTACTTAACTTTACTTTAAATTATTTGATTGCTCAGTTTAGACCCAAGTGCGGTCACTATTTTCTGTTATCCCTTGAGAGTTGGGAAGTTACTGTAACTAGTAGTTTAATAAAAGGGTCATTTTAAAACCCTCCTTGCTTGCATTTATTCTACCACTTAACCACACTTATTCTACCACAGAACATAGCTGCATTCAGCTCCCTGTTCGAGATCAGGACTTTGATAAAGTTACGAATATGTTCACCAAAAGTATGCACAGAACACCCCGTCCTGACAAACTGTAGAGGCATGTCTTGAAACTGCAATTTACTTTGTAGGAATTTACATTTATTTTAAATAACCAATTTAGTTTCAGTTGTATTTTCTTTCCTATAAGCCTTCATTCGCCTAACTGTCAATGACAGATTATTTAAATTTGATAGCGCGCGTGATGTAATGCAGATTCTACCTTGAGGAGGAAAGGTTTAAATACGGAGTTTTAGAACGGAAAGTTAGAGAAAGTTTGGACAAGCGCTGTATTTTTGAAGTCCAGCTTCTGTTTCTGCATTTATTGCTGGTTAACGTGGTGTAAGAACTATTACTTTGCTGCCACTAGTTTTCGACGCAGTTTTAGGAAACAGGATTATCTGAGCCCTGTAGAGTAATTCTACCACTTGCTAATATCTTCGAATTTTTAGTTCGTTCTTGCTATTTGAGTTACCGCCCAATGAGGCGTAGTGCATTAGCGTCAAGTCGACGAATTGTGAATTTCAGTGTTAGCAAAGGGTTCTTTTTAACCTTCTACTGCGTGGTTTCTACACGTACTTCATCTGTCACGTCAGACGATAGACAAGTAAATCTCATAACTTTACTATAAGGCCTAGTTGGCCCAAGTGGATAAAACCACCTGTACATCAAATCTCAGCGAACAGGCTGCTGTCTGGGGGTTTTCATAATATTTTCCATATATAATGTGAATTATGAACCAATTTCATTCAAACATGTTCTATGAAGGCATCTCTTCTCTTGGGCAGAGAGCTCTAATACATTTTTACCATAATTAAATAATGCAATCCACTTTGGCAGAAATTTTCAATTTTTGAATTGTTTCGTCACACTTAGAGTATTTAAATCTTAAAATGGAAGTGTTGTTATTAGTGTTATGACTGCTTCTCCTGATCTTAAAAAAAGTCTGTAAATCAGTTACAGGCATTTATTGTGGTCAAAATGAATAGAGCACCTATCATTAACCGAAGCGTGGGGCAGCTTGCAGGTTTCACCAGGAAGTTTTGCAGCTCCATGAAAGTTTTGACTGAAAGCAATTCAGGAACGGATTCCAAGGAACTCGCAGCCTTCTTCCATTACTACCAACCTCTCTACAGCACGTTTGGTCAACGATTTTTAAGTGCCTCCATGCAGTAAAAAATACTGCACACTTAGATCATTCATACTATCTCCGGAATTCGAAGCCAGACCAAACAATATGGGAAAGATTTCGCGAACCACCAAATTATATATAAGGCGGCCCAAATGGAAGAAGTTTTAATTAATCGGAATTTTTTTATCAAGGTATCCGTATTTTAATGAACTATTCGTAATTTTAGTTTGTGAGCTTGTAAGGTTTTAGTTAAACTAACAAAGTTTTATTTTAATTTAAATCTGTCTATCTCCTCTCTGTTTCAACTTCCTGTCAGAAGGAGCGCGCGCTTTCAGCTTATGCTAATTTTGAAGTACAGCCAAGTACTATTTAAGCCAGAGGTAGAAACCTCTTATGGTGAGAGAGCTTTAGTCTCAGATCACGGCCACTCGGCTCAACGTTCGTCTGACCAGCTAGCAGTTTAAATTTATAAGCCATAGTGCTTACTACGTGATTGCATTGTAAAACAATTTGAAGTGCGCTAGTATTAGTATATCTTGCTACGCACCCTTTTAGGTAGAGGCCAATCTCCGCGAATCGCTCTGTGAGCAAACTTTGATTTAATTTCTATTTTAGGTTTAGCATTTAAATTTATTTGATTGTTAAGTTCGACCCAAGTGCGGTCTTTTACTTTCTGTATCTCTCCCGAGTTGGGAAGTGTGTAAATAAGAGTGATTTAATAAAAGAGGATTTCAAATCCCTTCACGTGCAGTTATTATCCAGCCCAGCAGTTACATCAGAACAAAGCTTACATTTCATCAGCTCACTGTTCCAGTTCAGGACTGAAAACTTGAGGAGAAACACCCTGGTAAATATTTCACATTTTTACTTTCTGTATCTCTCCCGAGTTGGGAAGTGTGTAAATAAGAGTGATTTAATAAAAGAGGATTTCAAATCCCTTCACGTGCAGTTATTATCCAGCCCAGCAGTTACATCAGAACAAAACTTACATTTCATCAGCTCACTGTTCCAGTTCAGGACTGAAAACTTGAGAAGAAACACCCTGGTAAATATTTCACAATGTTCTCCAAGAACACACACAGAATACTCAGTCCTGATAAGCTGTCTAACAAAAGGATAATAGTATGCTTGAATATATTATTCCCGTAACATTGCGCGTTTCTGCTGCATTAAAAAAGAATAAGAAGAAAATTACACAAAAGACTTAGACACCAAGTTGTTTATATTATTTCCATGATTTTAGAATTGACAAACCGTCCCTATTTCAAGCAGTATATCATATTTTATTTACGTTATTATAAACACTTTATAAAATATACAAAATCTAAATGTATTATATTTCATAATATTAATAGCAAAATATATTAAGCGCCATTTCAATCAAGCAAACGCAATATATATTAGCCTAATAGGCCATTTGTATTAGGTTATATACTATGGCATGCATTCAGATTCAATTGCATATATTCTATAGAAAACAAATTCTGTATCTAATTGAACAGAGTCATGGTTTCAGGTGTCCTAGTGGTACGTAAAACTTTGTAGGTAGTCAGTAGTTGTCTTCCTCCTTACTAACTTGTCACTCCTCACAAATTAAGGGCAAATTACTACATCCGTGAATGAATCTTTATATTGCTTCAATGTTGACGGAATGGGAAATTAATGCTTCACATTCACAGCTTATAGTTTTTTTTTTCCTTTTAGAAGGGCTATCTGAACCAGAAGAGTCACTCAGAGATTCACCTCTCATTCCAAATTTCGATTTCTATAAAAAAAGGGTCACCCTGCTCTTAGAATTAAATGCTCGTTCATACTTTCATTAGGTTTTTCTTGTTTAAGACATAATGCGATTATAAGAAATGTCAAAATTCACTATCACTAAATAACTGAATTGCATACAATAATCCGAAAATGCGTGTGATTACGACATTTGTTATTATTTGAATAGGTCGAGCAGCCAAATACTGTTAGTAGATAAATTCTAATAACAAGTTTATCTGCGTTCTATAGGGACAACGGTCCAATAGAATTTTTTGTCCACATGCATCTTATATATCCAAATGAATACAAAATAATTATGATCTATAAAGCAGATATAAATGTGATGTTATATTTCGCAAATACATTACAAGACACTAGGGAACATTTATGATATGCTAATAAAAACGATAATAGCTGCCGTAAACAACAACGTATTACGTTATACGTTTTTTCTGATTATCAATTAAATAAGTACTAGAAATTAAATTATTTATAATAATAATATATTAAAGAATAAACACAAATACTGAGTAGCAAAAGTACTTGTGCAGGAATAAAAGTCGAAAAAGTTCAGTTATAAAAGTTTAGAAGAATGTTAATTACCTTGTATTCCCGTAAATAAAACGACTTTCAGATAAAACGGGGTATAAAATTTCGCCAACGTTTATAGTTTTAGTATATATCTGTTCTGTAAGACGACCTTCAAACTATCAACTGCCTATGAATTTAGTTTAGATCAGCGACCATCGTCTGAAACAAATTTTATTTTCTTAAGTCTGGCAGCACCAGTTATAGAAGCACGTGCATTATCACAAACTCACATGTACCTATAAAATGTTTCATTTTAAGTATATTGTGTGTTCAAACAATTTGAACGGAAAGCGCAATCAGCATGAAATTTGTAAAATATGGACTTAATCGTGGAACCAAGGAAAAGAAGGAAAGGTGAAAACATGAAGCAACTTTCAAGTTAAAAGTCATAAAAAACAGGCTGAAGAACTGAACAACTGTGCTGCAACAAAGGCTTTTGATATAGCGGAGAAGATAGTAAAAGACTGGAGGAAGAATGAAGATGCAATTAAAAAAATACCAATGAAAAAGTGTTCTATGAGGAGAGAAACAGCTTGCTGGCCAGATATAGAAAAGAAAGTTGCAGAAAGAACACAAGAACAGAGGAAGAATTATTATATTGTTACAAGAAGTATGGTTAAGATTTATGTATTGGATTGGGCTTTAGTGCAATAGGTTGTTACAATCATTTCAAGAACAGAACAAATCTACTAATTCGACAGAAAAGAAAAACTGCGCAGAAAGTACCACAATATCTTGACCTAAAGTCACGAGTTTATCACGTTTTTTATGAGGCAAACCTACAACTTTCTATTATCTAATATTGGAAGTATGTATGAAACACGGATGAACTTCGACTTGATAAATTATGAACTGTGGAAAAAAAGAGCATAGAAATTGTTCAAGTACAGACCAAGTTTATAGTAGTAGAATTAATATACACGGCAGATGGAACAAAATTAAAACCCACGGTTATTTTGAAAGAGAAAACCGCTTCTAAAAATAAAACTCTGCTAAGCATTTTTTACGTCAAGGATTTTGGGGGCTTTTTTTATGATTCAACTACCGTCTTATCTGCGGAAGTATACGGTATATGCCTTTTTATAGTTTTACTAGATTTAGACAAAAAAATGGAACTTTTCTAGCATTTTTATAAAAATTGGTATTTAGACTGTGTTTGCCTTTTGTGTTAGTGATATTAGATGTTTTTCTTTCTCTTTTTTTACATTTTCTATTCACATTTAGAATTTTCCCATTTTTTCTTAAATTTACTCCCTATTTATTATCGAATTCTGTAATTTTGTCGCTTATAACTACTTAATATGAGCGTTTTAGGACTAATATTAATATAAATGTATGCTTCAGTATTAAATCAACGTAATCCATAAAAAATTCATAATGAACTTTAGAAAGACCTTCTAATATTTCGATTTTGACATAAAGTAAGAGAACCACTGTTGTATTTTATGAGAAGAGTTGTTAAATTTGCTATGGTAGTAGTAATTTTTATTTCATTAATTTTATGTAGTGGGTTTGTTAATAAGTATAATGTACAGATACATGAGTTCTTATTTCTAGTGCACTTCTTCTTAACTGATGTATTCAAAATAATGAAACATTCTTAGACGATTTGCGTAATTCTTCAATATGCTATTGTTTTAGAAGCCTGCGAATAATTTTTTATATGTGAAGAAGTAAACTGCATCAATATTTACGTAATAAATCATTCGCAATATTTGCTAGAGGGGAGTTAATTCTTTAATATCGTTTAAAATATTTCTAAGCATTCTATGACAATAGCTCTGTTAACTTTAAATTAGTGAAATGAAGAATATTGGCTTGCATATACGCCGCATGTAAATGGACATCTGAATCTTTCAAAAACAACAAAGTATTTATTATGTTTGTAATAGTATCGAAATTTATAAATGCTTAACATATATATTAATAAAGAAATCAACAAATAAATGCTATAAATATCATAAAAAGAAACTCTTAAATTGATTACTTTAATACAAACATGTTAATTAAGAATTCCTTAAGTAATTACTTTTCTCACACTTTATCTTTTATAATCCTCTCTTTATTCGTCGCACTGAAGCAAAGTTTGCCTCCTTCATCAGCTCCCTAAATTCGAAATTAGGAAATTATCTCTCTCTCTCTCAACGTTCGCCACTTTGCAAGAACTAAGTTCTCCTTATGTTGCAAACGGTCGGAGAGAAGTTTCCCATTCTGCTCTCTTCCTTCATTAGTTTGACTTTTAAATGCAGTCGAATATCTAGATCTACGGAGATAAAGAGGGAAATTTGTAAAAGCAGGCTGGCATCCTAAAGGCGAAGGAGGATCGTTACCATGGCAACCCACCTTCTCAAATTAACGAGATGAAGCGACAAAAGCTTTTATTGAATCACTTCTCTGTAACCGCGCCAAACATTTACACTACGATCGGTAACAATCTTAACCGCCATGTTGCTGCTTGCAGTCTTAACTGGAACTGCTCGCCTTCTCCGTCTATCAATTCGTAGAATTTCATGAAATGATGGGAATTTAGCCTCCAGCAGCGGAATTTCGTAGAATTTTAGCAACTGTTTGTCTTCGTTATCTTTTTATGAATAAGGATTTAAGAAAGCAAGAAACAGGCATTGAAAATTGAATGAGAAGTCTCACTTTGAAGCACTATATGGCAAATATTCAAATTAATGGATAGTAAAATATGATTCGGAATTGACTAATCAGTGTCTATTGATCACATGTAACAATGTTTCACATTTTGATTATCATTATGCGTGTCAATATATTTGAGTATATGTGTTCCGAATTGATAGATATAGTATTTCAGACACAAATACACTGTTAAAATTTTAATAATTTAAATGTTTTCAAAATATTACGTAATTAAAAAACTAGCAATGTTTTGAATTATAATTACTCTTATCATATTGAATAACGAAATTACTACATAAGATGACGCTTCAATTTTGAAGGTATATCACATGGAATTAAAAAAACTACTTCTATATTATATACTCAACTTCGAAATACCTTTTATGAATTGCAATAATGCTGGATATATTCATAAAAAGCATACGTTTGGTATGTTTTAAATTAAATACATTTTGATTTGTATGACTTAGGCATACTATTAAAATTAAAATAAGTAATTTAATTCTTAATTTTATTACTATTAAGTTGCTTAGTGTTTTAAGTGACTGTAAAAGGATAAGTTAAAAATTTTACGGTCTGCAAAATGGCAACACTTTTTTGAGAGACGAGGTTCTGGATGGACTGTATGAACTCACATGTATCAAATTAATATAATTAAGATATTCTGCTAGTGAGATAATTCATGATTTTTATTCCATATGTGAAGGTAATATAGTAAACAGATATTCAAATCCTGATTTAAGGAGATCCAGAATTAAGGATTTCCTTGATTTAAAGAATTTTCTTCGGTTTCTCGAATAATATGTTAAATATAAAATTTCTGTTTAATAAAGATTCTTTTTCAATTTAATAAACAGTGTGAAAATTTCCAAATCGAATCCTTTTTTAGCCCAAAAGGAACGTTAGTCCCCAATGGGATATTAATCTCCAAACGATATTTGGCGTTGAATCATTATAAACGGCGAATCACTTTTCAAATTGTTGCAGCAAATCTTATTTTTTGACGAGGTACGAAGTTTTGATTAGCAGACTCAACTATTTCAAAGCAACCAATGGCAACACTGTATGAAAACAAACATTTTTACCTCCAGAGGCGACACTATATATCAGAAATTCTAAAGATATGTTGTTGTTAAAACTTTTGTGCTTGTGCTGTTGAGGCGAATTTTATGTAGCGTAAGCGCCGAGAACGTGATATTTAATAAATAAAGTAAATACATGAAATTTTAATAATAGAAAGGCAGAAAAAAATTTGTAAACCCATCTTATAAGAAAACTGAACATTGATAGGATGAACTGAGGAAAGACTGAAAAACAAAATGTATTCCAACACTCCATCAACAACACACAAATACTGCATCGGGAATTCTAAACGTACACTTCTTTGTAACATTCTAAACATGCTTTTAAAATGTTTGTAATTTTGCTTTTGAACTGTACATAGCAAACTGGTAGACTACGAGTTCAGCTGAGACCGTAAAAAACCTCAACAAACCCTTTCGGGCAACCGCCAAATTCTCAAACCTTTCAGATTGTTTTTAATTATTTTTTCAAAGTGAGTCAGGTTAAAAGTTCATTTGAGTTACGTTCGAGGTTTGTAGTGTGGCATCAAGTATTATAGGGAATTGTTTTAAAAAAGAACTTTTATTATAAGGTGCAACTGAATGCAAGCTACCCGTTATCACAGATATACAGGATACTGCAAAAGAGAATGTCGATGAGCGGGATGAGATTTTATTGACTTGCTGATTTTCAGATTATATATATGTGTATATACATAAAATTTATCAAATACTGGCATATCAGGCGACGATAACAGAGTGTCCCATATTGAAAAAAGAGTGCGAATGCAACGCATTACGCTCACGGGTGATTTTTCTGGTTTAGAATGCAAAAGTGTTTTGATAAAGCAGGGAAAAGAAAGTGGAGTGTTTATACTTTCTGATAATTGATAAAAAAATTTCAAGAATAAAATCTGTGAAACAAACTCAGAGTTTAGCAACAGATTTTAATTCTAAATTATTACATATTTACTGCAAATGAATGTTTTTAATTCCATCATAAAATGTCTTTCTCGTATAATATTAGTTTCATTGAGATATCTTCACGAGTAAACGTCTTCAGATCAGATAAGTACTTATTTTTTTTTTGTGTTTATTACGTATTTGTTTGTTTATTTTAGTTTCTGTCCATTTAATGAATAATCTCAATTTAAGGAGTTTTTTACCGGTTTCAAGCAGTTTGTAGAACCTGGAATCGAATGTTTTTCTTTCAACTTAAAATTAAGACAAATGATAAACTTAATTTTATTCATTTCTTAAATTTTACTGGAACTAGGGTATTCTGAGAGAAGGGGAAACTTTGTCAAATTGTTAAATACAAAATTCATTCCAACACAATATAAAATATGTTATAAATCCATTACTAAATGAAATATTACTGAAATAAACTGAAATTTCGACGCTTGAGTAAAAAAATAAACTAAACAAATTTTCGAAGCGTATGTTATTTATCAAAGTATTCTTTCACATTCATTATAATTTTAAAAGATTTACGCAAAACAAATGTAAGGAATACTTTAATGTTCTAGTTATTTTTATTTTGAAATCTTTTCCTTTAAGTTCTGGTTTCCCACCTATATCTCCGTACAGAATAAGTTTTATTTTAGCGTTGCATGCAAATGAGGCAGAAAGAGTATTTAAAGGAAGTTTCGCTTACGTCAAGAGAAGACCTTAGGAGTCCTTAGCGGCACGTGTTTGCCGTCAGGCTGATTCGTTGTTCAAGCTAACTACGCTCGGCCGTATTGTACGTTGCCTGCTGATATTCGCCGGTCGATTTGATTAAGGGCCAACTACGTTAGATAATTCTGTATAGTTTCGGCGATGTTCAGTTTAGTTTAGCATTAGATTAGTTTCTTATTTTCTTATCTTGATTTAAAGCCCAATTGCAGGCTTTTCTGTAAGCCAAAGAAAGGGGCCATCTACACTTTTAGTTTGAGATTATAAAGCATGAGTTTAACCTTTCGCTGGACTTTGTCGTTTACACACTTGGACTCAACGATAAGTCGCTACACAGTTCAACCAGGTTTATACGAATTCAAACATAGATAAAGTAGTTAAAAACGTTACACAACTTGCTTTTTCCAGAAGATGAAAAAGGAGAAAGTCTATAGACTTTCTCTTTGTATAGACTATAGTAGTCTATAGACTATATTTCTATAGACTTTCTGCGAAATCGCTGAATAAATTTGCTTCGGTTATATAAACTCCATTAAGACTTAAGTGTAACAGAGGCCATAAAGATAAGACCGCTGAACACTGGTCTCTTAGTCGAGCTCGAATCCTGGTGTGAGGACTGGCCACATGGTGTTTTCCTTATTTTTCCAAAAGTGCAACTAGTACGAGCGAGTTTCCTTTAAAACATCCTCCACGAAGGAATCGCTTCCCTTAAACAGATGGCCGTAATGAAATAAAAATTCAACTTAAATTATTTTCTTCTTGAGATTTCTATTACGTTAAAGAACTATAAGCAACTCCTGAATACAGCGGCTTTGAATATCTCTGTATTTGGACACAAATAAATCGAGCGAAATAAAACTGTACAAGAGTTCATGCTTTTACTCATTTAGTTTTAGTATTTTGTATATTTAGCATACCAAACTAAGTATTGATTATCAAGAAAGTTTAATAAAGAGAGAAAATGTTAAACACACATTGAAATAGTAAAGTTGAAAATCAAATAGTTCAAAATCAAAATAGTAAAGTTGCTTATCTACTTAAAAACTCAAATTCAGAGAATTTTTTGCCATGAAATTTAAACGTAGTTCAAGAATCAAAGTAGTAATGGATCTCAGTAATAAATTAAGAACTCAATCGTATCAATGGAGCTCAATGACAGAGATCAAAATGTCAAAAATAAAGCGTTTCTTAAGAGTTCTAAACACAACGATGAAAAATGATTGTCAGCAACTTCGACCTAGGAACTATATCCCTTCAACGCAAAGCAAATCAGAAAAATAACATTAGGGTACAATGGTAAGTTTTTTAAGGTTATTAAGGTTTTTAGTGTTTAATGATTAAACAAATAAATTATTTATTATTTGCTTAAAACATAAACAAAACAAATAGCTTACTTCTGCTCAATTAAAATTACATTATAAAGCTATTTGTTTGTAGTTTGAGGAACAAATCTCATTCATAGTTTGAAAAGATTTCATGATTATCATCAATTTTTTTTTCGCTTCGGAATTGTGGGGTTTTACTTATTTAATTCCAAAGTTCAATCTTATTTAGAACTCCACAAACACTAACAAGTGAATAATCGCTTGTTAGTGGGAGCCTAAACATGTAAGGCGTAAGAAGGGTTAACTACCCTTTATTTCTCAGAATAAATACAATCAACTTCTACTCGGAGTATACACAAAGCCTCCACTTGGGCTTGAACTTAAATAATTCGGAATTTAAACTAAACTAAGCTTATATAAAGCTATCTGAAAGGTATAGCTGAAGCTATTAGGTTTCTAAGTAGTTGGCCCCTAAATATTAATTCAATCGGCGAAGTCAAGCAAGGGTCTAAAGTATGGCCGAGCGTGGTAGCTAAGAGAGAACGTTGCCAAAAGGCAAACACGCGCTAGTCAGGAAAATCAGACTCTCTCACTTGAAGTCGGCGAAACGTCGACTTAAATAGTACTCATTTGCATTAACTGCGTTTCTGAAATTACATTCTGGTAGAAAATTGTAAGCTGAAATTAGAGTAGATAGAAAAGGTGCATAACTTAAAATAACTGTTAATAAAATACGGATAAACCTTACAGCACAATCGATGGCAGCAAAACAGCAGAAAGACGAATGGCTGCAAAATTAACATCTTTTCTTTGGGTTAAAGTTGTTAAAAATTCCCTGAGTAAGGTATATGTGGAGTAATGGTTCATGAGATGGTCCATTATCGCACCCGCTCCCATCCGCAATGTGTCGTTTGGTTTTTCTTGAGGGTGGGGTTTATGAAAATCAAAATGTACATATATCGCAGATGAGAAACATTCCAGATCTCATAACTTCTACAATGAGATTATTTCGAGATCAGTTTGGGTGATTCCCTTTGATTTGTTTCAGAATTACAGAATTAAGGAACTGCTTTATGTACAGGATTTCTGAAAGATAGTTTCATTTTTTTTTCTTGGAAGATAGCAAATTTCTGATTAATAAGGGACTAAAGAATATTCTTAGTCAGATTACGTGAGGTTCTAATACAAAGCAGATCACGTTGTCAACGTTATCTTGATCTTTAATAAAATAAGTATTAACAGTGTTATTTTCTGAAAAGTCTAAATCCAACTACTAGATTCCATTGCTGAGCAGTTCAGTTGTGTGGGCGTTAGGTTCCGCCTTCGCGGTCTTAGTCAAAAAACCCTAGACTTTACCTTGTTTATTCACATAACGAAAATATATCTTTAGTCTCGGAAACTCAACCGGGCTTGTGTCTGAGTGAGTCTGTTTCTCTTTAAGTTCAACCTTGTCACTGTATAAGGTATTTCTCCCGCCTTCTTTGCATGCCTTCGTGGCGTAGTGGTCTGCATGCTCGACGCGTAACCGAGAGGTCCGTGGTTCGCTTCCCGGCGAAGGCGTTGCTCATTTTTCATGTCTCTTGCTTCGTAATAACCTAATGTCTCTACACTGGCGCCCGAACTAAAAAAATGGTGGTGGTTGATGATTCTCCACCACCGCGATTTGGCGATTGGGTTCCCAAAACCCCAGTCGCCCTTTAAAAGGGGGAGTATATAAGGTATTTCTCCCGCCTTCTTCGCATGCCTTCGTGGTGTAGTGGTCTGCATGCTCGACGCGTAACCGAGAGGTCCGTGGTTCGATTCCCGGCGAAGGCGCTGCTCATTTTTCATGTCTCTTGCTTCGTAATAACCTAATGTCTCTACAACTGATTGTTGATAATAATTTGGTCCTAATTTAAGAAAGTTACCTTTAATCAGGATTTATGATATAAGAAGCTATTTTCAACTTTGTTCTTATTATTTAATAATATATAAGATCTTCACTTCTATCAGAATTAAAATTATAAATGTCCTCACAAAATCCAGTAAAATAAAATTGAAAATAAATAAATAAATAAAAAACATGGGAAAATAATATAATTAATTTACATCATACGTAATAGATACGGTAAAGAGCAATTTCAAAGGGAGAGTGAAAAATAAAAATTTTCAATAAGTTTTTTTATTACTGATAAACAAATATAAGCTCTCAAATAAAAATTTAATCTATGCTAAATTCATAGAAATTATTACTGGATTTTAAGCGATCTTTCTGGGATATTTTTCCAATATTCTTAATGACAAAATGATAGAATTCTGCCGACTGGCAAATACTTGTATGTACTATGTGAATGAAATTAGTTATTTGGTTATAATTTAACGTTAGTCATATAAAAGCGTGAATGCAGTAAATACAGTATAACTCCAAATATCCGGATGTTCAATTTATCTGCGTAACTGAGTTCTTTTTTTTTCTGAAGGCCAAATTTCAAGTTCCTTTTACGCAAACGGGGGAAATTTTAGTTCCTCATTTATTATTCTTTTATTTTAACCAAGATTGTGAAATTAAAAAAAATAAAACAATTTTTCTTCCGAAACATAAAACACACAACACATCACTTTCTATAAAATTCAACAGTTAAATTTTTTTTTAAATTTTCATAAGAAATTAAGTTATTTTTAATTTTTCCAATTTTATTTTAATAAAGATAAAATAACAGAATTTTCTTCGTTTACAGTGGATCAAAAAGTAAGCACATATATTTCCGGTTTTTAGTATTCAACGTTTAAAAAATAATTTTTTTATTTGCTTAAAACAAAAACGAAACACATAGCTTACTTCTTCTGAATTAAAATTACATTATAGCTTTGCTTATTTTACCTAAATGAAGTTATAAATTTAATAATAGAATGCTTATTGCTTAAACATAATTATTATATTATAAATTAAAAACACGTAAATAAATTAATATATTTAATTTTGCTTCACCTAAAATGACGAACAAGAGATCAAGATAGCTGGAGTTTCTGTTACATTAAATTCAGATAACGGGAGTTAAAATATGTACTTAATTGAAATTGAATTATTAAATTAAAAATTGAAAACATATTAATAAATGAACAATAAACTTAATTCTATTTCACCTACAAAAAGAATAATCTCTATGCGTAACCAGAATTCTATATGTAAATCTGATAACGAGAATCCAACTTTGTAGAGACATTAGAATATTTTGGAATCAGGTGAGATGAAAAATGAGCAACGCCTTTGCCGGGAATCGAACCACGGACCTCTCGGTTACGCGTCGAGCATGCAGACCACTACACCACGAAGGCATGCGAAGAAGGCGGGAGAAATACCTTACATACTCCCCTTTTAAAGGGCGATTGGGTTTTTCGGGACCCAATCGCCAAATCCCGGTGGTGGAGAATCATCATCCACCACCTTCTTAGTTCGGGCGCCAGTGTCGAGACATTAGGATATTTTGGAATCAGGTGAGATGAAAAATGAGTAACGCCTTTGCCGGGAATCGAACCATGGACCTCTCGGTTACGCGTCGAGCATGCAGACCACTACACCACGGAGGCATGCGAAGAAGGCGGGAGAAATACCTTACAACTTTTATATATTTCCATCTTTACTTTTAATTTGGTTCTTTCTACGATACATTTTCGTATCGTGCAATCGCTACAGTCGCCTCAATTAGCCTTTAGCGTTTTATTTGCATGCTATAAATACAGTATTAAGCTTAAAATATAATTATATTTAAAAGTATACTTCGAGATAAATGAGTTTAAAATCATTTATTTTTATTTGTGTAAAATAACTTTCAATTATTTATTTATCACCTCACATTTGTCTAATCTGAGTTTTTTCTTTTTTTCCTTTAGGCTCAACTTCATATAAATGAGCAAGGTAAGTTTTCATATATTCATATCTGGAGACCTCGTTAAAATGAAATTACTGTTAGATTATGTTTGTAAGAATTAGTTTAAACATGTAACAAATATACATAATTCATATTATTACGCCAAAAGAATAAATATAGGACAATAATAGTAATAATTTTAGTATCTATAGTTTTATATTTATTAAATATATATGTTATATTTATATTTAAATTAATTAAATGAATATGTTACCGTGAAAGACCGAAATTGGAGAATGTCGACTTTCACCGGAGAATGTCAACATTCGCCAAATACGTCGGTGAAAGATCGAATATTGCATTACATTCTTGTACATTCGAATACTCACCGGTGTATGTCAACTCTCACAGATATGCTCTGGTGTAGGTCGAAAAGAGAGGCGACTGGCTGTTTCCCATAAATGCAGTTGTAAAAGCGAGGGCCTCTTGGGCAATTCAAAGTCTCATAATACTTTAATTTGTTGCAATTAATCAGAATTGAATCACATAATTTTGTAAGTTTTTTTTACTATTATTTTATTCTCATTTAGAACTTACTGTATAATTAAGTAAGTTTTTTAACTTCTATTATTTTCCTTTCTCATTTTGAATGTATTGTGTCTTTTAAGTACTTGTGTGTTTTTTAGCGACTGAATTACGGAGAAGAAAATATAATATTCTCATATATTCAACATTCACCATTAGTACATGGTGAATGTCGACATTTACTGGTTAAGTCAGAAATAAGAGTATTTGGAAAATATTTCGGACATATACCAAGCGACTATGTGAATGTTGACATTCACCGGTGAAAGTCGACATTTTCCAGATTTCGGTGTTTCACCGTAACAAATACATATATTTCTGTATCATTTTCGATGCTCTAAAAGCTACATTATTTTCGAAAATTGTAAAATGAGTGAAAAATGTGGCTAAGAAATAGCGTTAACTTGTTGATCTCATCATATTTTATAGAGCTGGGATGAATCCCATTTTGAATCGAATCCGAATCTTAAAAGGTTTTAGAATCTTTTCAATCAGCTTTCACTTAATATTAAAGTTCTCAGGTAAGGCATCTGTGCTTCTAATGAACAACAATTTATAATTACAGTTTTTTTTTCAAAAAGTACCTCTATAGATCAGAAAGGAAAAAATTAAATTTAGAAGGGAAATACATAATGAAAACTCTCGAATCTTGAGGTTCATTTTCTTAATACAAAGAACTATGGTGTGCTTGGATAGTTGTTTTTAGTTTTTAGAATCTTTTTTAATTACAACAAGTGTTATTAAAAAATTATTTCAAAATTTCGTAAAGCTAAACATTAAACATGGAACGCTACATTCTGTCCTGAAAGGTAAAAGTAGAGTATTTACATCTGCAACGATGCGATAGATGGTCATCATGCTCAATTAAAATTTTAAACAATCGCTTTATTTTTTAATGAATACTTCTACTGAACACTAATAAAACTGATCTTTGCAAAGTTACAAGTTAAGACTTTTAATGTGTTTTTAGGTTAATTCGAAAGACTCGAACGAAAGCGTGAAAATTCGAATTTTTGAATCCCGAAATTTTATGAAGCTTAGAAAGATGTTGGGGTTGAAATGACCCATCTGTAATACTTTATTCTTTATTTCCATAAATTCTTCCTAAGCTTTTAATGTAAATCTTAAAATCCGTTTCATTTCCACAGTAACTTCTCAATTTAGATTTTTCCTTTTAACATATTTCTTAAATTCGAAACATTAATATGAGCGTAGGTTATAGTAACATCTTACAGTAGGAAATTTAATCAAAAATAACATATTTTATGCTCTTCCCTTCCTCTAGATAACGAACACTTTTCACCGTTGGCAGCAGTTGAAAGGAAATCGATTCTTTTCAAAATAAGGCGTCATAGACACTAAAGTGTTAGAACTAAACTAACTAAATTAAAACTAAAACACAGAACAATATTTTTTGTACTTTTAAAATAAGCTGGTCATCAAAATTAAATAATAATAACAAAAATAAAACGTAACTGATCTTCGTGAAAAATTATTAATATAAATTTGTACAAAAGCATTAGTTAACATAAATTACAATGTTTGGCAGTTGATTATTCGCAAAATATTAAAATCAAAACCAAAGTTACGGAAATTGGAAAATGATGGGAAAATTAAGTCCCCTCTTGAGGAAAAATATTTTCTTCAACATGACGTACGGTCACCTTGGACAGATATGCATGCCTCATATCTTGATTTTATAGACTTTACCAAAGTGTTGATCACGTCTTATGGAATTGCAAGCCACTCTTCTAAAAGTGCCCTTTTCAATTTCTGGTGGGGTCTTGAGAGCAATTTGGAACCATAAGGCACATCACACATGTTCATTCGGATTCACGTCGGGTGAGTAAGGTCCCAATACCTCGTTCACATAGCTCCGTAAGATGACAGAACCTCCTTGGAAGATATGCAGCTCAGTGCAGCCATTTGCCACGATTCTTCCTCAAACCTCGGTCGCGGAAACGGAATATTTAACGACCAAGGGAAGGCAAATTGGGTGTTCCTGCCTCTCTCAGGATCAAAAACGTCTAGAATCTCTCTTAAGACTATATCTGGAGTCGTCAGTAAACAATACTTGGGGTCATTTGTCTTGATTCCATTGAACATGTCGAGGGCACTAGTTTAAACGGGCTGCTGTGCAAGCTGGAGCGCGTGGGACACAAACCGTTGGTTTTCTTGTATACTGTCCTTCATTAAGCCTTCGTGCATCAGTAGGACTGCTAACTGAGTTTTTGTGGCAGCCTGAAGGTCTAAAATCAAATCTGTTTAGTTGCTTAGTGGTTTCTTCGAGCCGACAACTACAGAAAACGGTCTTTTGGTGCATTATTGATCTTGGTCGTCAATGACCAGGCTGTCTATTAACTGATTCAGTGCTTAAACAGTGGCTCCAAACTCTTAATATGACACTTTGAGGAACATTTAAATCTTGGGAAACTGCCATTTGTGTTTGACCTCCCTCGATTCTGCCAATTATTCGGCACTTTTGACCTTTACTTAACTGATACCTTTGAGCTCTAACTACTATATACTAATCCCTCTCAGAAACCACATTCACTTTAAACAACACTCCAGAGTGGAATGACAACATGCATCCTTGTGCACCACATTTTGCTTCCGCCGCCAATGTAAGCGTGGAAGTGCAGTTTTGCATACCATTGTACTTAATTCACATAAATAATTACAGCACTGGGCACTGACTGATAGATTAACTTTCTATTTTTTCTCACTGTCATATAATTTTGATGACCAGTATAATTACAAGATACATTCTCTAGAAATTAATATTAAATATTATGCTTTTGAATTTTTTAAAGACTTGTGTGGTATCGAGATTAGTCATATTGTGTACAATGGATTTTAATTCGAATATTATTCTTACCTAAAATAAGCATTTACTACAGAATTCTTTATAGTTTCTACTGACATTTGATTTTGTTCAATATTTGACGTAAATAACAATCTCACCGGATTAAAAAATATATATACTCATTAGAAAATATCCATGAACAATTATTTCTTTACAGTCTTATATTACTTGTAAGTTTTGTTTTAAATTAAATTATTACATTAAATGGGGTACTAAAGGGAAATTTCGAGAATCGTCAAGCTATGTATTCATATTATTGTTATTTGTATTATTAAATAATAGATTTTCAAACATTAATTTCTGAAACATACAGGATATTGATCCCAGCATAAATAATCTTCAGATTTTCCGTGCGTCAAATTTTTCTTTTAAGAAGCAAAAGAAAGTCAGTAGACCGTTTTGCACGAAACCGACTGGAACCAAAGACAAATAAAGATTAGAGACTAGGTAAAGCCAGCCAAAATTTGACAACTCTCTTGAAGTAAATCAACTCTGTATTCCCTTCAGAGTAGTTTTACTTTTTATTTATACCTCGAATGCAGTACTTAAAGTAATATTGGTATGCTCTCTATAAATCTTCAAATGAAATTATTTTTAAAGCCTCCAAAATGCATACTAATAAGGTTCTAAACCTTATGACCTCAGAGCCTCTGAACAAAGAATATTTATATTAAATTGTAGGCTCTGCAATTGCAATTTAGACAAAGTACCTTCTTGTGGTCATCACAGGGAATGAGGATTCATAACTAACATTCTGAGTTTAGGTAACAAGCCTCATAGAAGAGAATTCCAAATTCGCTAATACCAGAAAAGAAAGCTAACAGTAAAACAAAACTTCACTGATGACAATTTTTAACATAAAGGACATTGTTCACAAAACATCAGACCATCCCTAAGGCAAGAAGTCAACGTAGAATGAAATTTTATTTTGATGTTTTGAGACGGCTGAGATATGGCGTTCATTTCCAGAGACCTTATAGCTGAAACAATGGTGGCACTCCATCATAGAAATGTACGAAGCCACAGTATCTGGAAGTTGCAACATGTTTGCGCAGATATTTAATTAGAAGTGATGTCTCATTCATTCTGTTCATCAAATGTGACATTCTATGATCACTCCTTTAAGTTCTAAACTTGAAATCTAAGCTAAAAAAAGTATTATTTTCTTCCTTGACTCAGCAAAGGGCACGAGAAAACTACAGATTATACTTCACACACTTCAAACAAAACATTCCAGGAAAATTTTCAATCGTGACTACAAGTGCTGGAAACTGTTTTCAAATGCAGTAAAGCACAATTAGTTGGAATACATTAAATTCAGGTTAAATTTTGAAAATTTGTTTCACCCTTCTTTTTAAAACAAAATCTTAAAACATTATATCAAGGAAAAAACCCATTTGAGAAGTAAATTTCAGAAAAATTTGAAACACGAGATTATGAAAGCTGAAAAATTAGGAATACCAGTTTGTTTATCAATCGGAGAATAACTGAAATGATCAAACTTTTATACTTAACATTCTTTAAAGCTTTGGTCTTTTTCTCCTTTGGAATCCTTTAATAAAAGGGTATGCGGTTAAATGTATATATGCTATTGGTTTTATTCCTGTTCACGCTTTTTCAATTCCTTTGTAACTTTACCTTCTGAGTGTATCGTCTTATTTGATATTCATTTTCCCTCCGAGATTTAGTCTTCAGAACGTCTTTTGTTTGTTTGCTTTCTATTTTTCTCATCTTCGTGTTGCTTCAATCTTTCTATCTTTCGGTATCCCCACATTTTATTGGGTTTCGCGAACTTGTGGATTGTTCCGAGTTTCCTTACATTCTTGGTATAAATAAATACATCTCCTTTTATTTATCTTCCTTCTAACATGAGTAAAACATGTACGATCATTAAAATCAAGCATATCTTAGACACACATTCTAAACTATATGTACATTGCGCAAAAACAAAATGGGACAGTTCTATATCTCATGTTCTACTGGGCCGATTGACGAAATTCAAATTGCGTTTTTCATGTCTCGAAAGCGCGACTTAGGATATATATAGCATTGTTCTAACATAGGTATTTTGACGCAAAATGGGGTTTTTCCTGACATAACATACCAATTTTTCCATATTTCGTTCTACGACTAAACTTATGCCTAAATATTAAATTTTGCAACATTTGGTGCGAAATTTGCGGAGAAATTCAAAACTTGGCGAATTTTTTTCAGTTTCCGCCAAGAATAATTCTCTAGACGAACTTCATGGCAACCTATTTTCCTACCCTTCCATTGTGCAGGAACGGAAGAAAAGGTCACATCGTTCCGAGTTTCAAATAATTTTAGCAAAGTACGTAAACCACATTATATATTATTATCGCTTTCAACAAATATGCAAAATTTCAAAACGCGCCAACATATAAATTCACGTATAGCTACGAAAATTTTGAATAAAAAGCTCTAATGTTTGCAGATATACTTAGAAATACATCTACTTTAAGTCGATGGTAAATATTTTATAGGTTATAATTCAAAATTGCTTTCCAAAAATTTATAAAAATTATTTAAAAAATAAATCATGAAAAATGGGTGTATTTTATTTGGAGGGAACCTAAATTTCGAACTCTAAAAGAAGCAATAAAGTAAGTGTAATAAAAAAGAGATATTAATAAATACATACCAAATTGAATTAACATTGAGGAGGAACAATTTTAAGAGCTAATTTTTTAAAAACTATTCAAGCGGTTTTTATAAAACTTAGGAGTTTGGCATAATTTGAGTCTTAAAATCGAAATAGGGAAAAAAATTATTATATCATTTCAGAAACAGTCCGATTTTGTGTCAAAATACCTAAATTAGAATAATGCTACATACAAATCTAATACATATTGTTACGAAAAATTCGGCGGTTGCGCCTGTATGTAAGCTTTCCGGCATAGCACTAGGGTTGCCATAAAATAGTGTATGGTAGGGTTGCCAGATTGGCGACTTTATCGCCCATTTGGCGACCAAATTCGCGATATCCCATGGTCCAATCGGGAAGCTTCTAGAATAACTTCCTGTCGAGATATTTCTCGAAACGTGTGGAACTTAAAGAAAAGCTATATAAACCCTTGCGTTTCTGAGAGCAGTTGTTGCGAGCAGATTGTGAAGTAGTGTGAAGTGTTGCGAGCAGAGTGATTAGTTGTGAGAATAGCGGCTACGCGAGAGTTTTTGTGAACGGAAAGCAATCGAGATAGTGCTTTGCCGTGAAGCTATCTTTACAGTACAGCTTGACAGTGTATTGGTGATTGTTCCACGGTGTTTATTAGAAGTTTAGTGTTGCCGTGAAGCTACCTTTACAGTTACAGCCTGAAGTTGTGTTGCTGATTGTTTCAGCGTATTTATTGTAGATTTTCGACGCTTTTAAAGGTAATTTTAGAACTGTGCTGTAAATAATGATTCCTGTAAATAAATTGTGCTTTTTATTGTTCTGCATCGTGTTTTCATCGGATACTCTCAAATCCACGAACCCGTAAAACGCAACAATATCCTAAGTCGCACTTTCGAGACATGTAAATGTTTTAATTTCGTCAATCGGCCCAGTAGAAAGGGAGATACAAAATTGTTTTTTTACACAGTGTACATAAAAAGCAAAGCCGCCGCACGTCAGTCATCAAGCGGATTAAAAGTTTTAACCTCACTGGTTGAATTAATGGTATTGGATGGGATTTCAATAGATTAGAAATTTCGCAAAACGAAATTCTGAGGACATTCCATTAACCATCTGTTATTAGTGGCAAGGCTTCATAAGTGCTTGTCGATAAATATTTTGGTACGATAAATGCCAGATAAAAATAAAATCGATAGTTATCTTGGTAGGATAAATTCCATATAAAATGATCTTTAAATACAGATACACGAAGATGAATCATCAATTATGTTAGTAATTTCAGTTATGGTGTAAGTTTTCTTATTATTCTATGTGTCTTCTTGAGATGTAAATGACAAATACATCCAATTAACAATTGGAAGCTTCGTGTTCCGAATTCTAGTAAAGGAAAATCTGATTTTTCTAATTTCCTACATAATAGTGACAATATAAATTTATCCTGGAACAGTGGTCGGTAAACTCATTAGTCAACAGAGCTGATTATCAACAGTTCAACAATTAAATTCTCTTTTGAGAACCACATTTTTTTAAACTTAAATTATATAGGTAGATACAGAGGTGTTTACAGATTTTTGTAACGATTTTGCATAGATTTATATGTAAACAACCTTAGAATTTTATTTTCTAATATGTTCAGTGTGATAATCGTAATATGATCTATCATATTATATATCTTGATGTCCAAGATAAAAGTCCTTAAAACATCAAGATTGACTTTATTCCACTCCACCTTTACAATCTTCCAGAGTCCAGCCAATGTTTTGGGACGCCACTCATAAAGCGCTTGTTTTAAAAGTTCAAATGCAGAGTAATCAATAGCAGACACATCAGCGGACATGGGTGGGATGCGTTTAAAGGGAGTAGCTTCAGTTCTGGTTTCTTAATCATTTTTTTGAAAAAAAAAAAGCAGTCGATTTAGAGGTTTGGCTTGGACCCTTACCCTGATGGAACTTGACCCACTGAAATTGTATGGATAAAGAGATGGAATTTCTTCTTTAAAAATAGGTGTTAAAACATATTCCTGACAGTAATCCGAATTAATTTTGCCATTTTTTTCTACTTTAGTTTTTTAAGTTTGCCGTAAGAGAATCCAAGAAAAACTTTGCTTGTTTTCTCTGAACCAACATATTAAATCTTTTTTCTCCTCTTTTTGGGTAGCAAATCAATCTTTTTCTATTACAATCAGATCCATATATTCAAGCCTCGTCAATTGTAACTATATATTTCCATTTTTCACCTGCCAAATAATTTTCATACAGCAATCTGCAAGTAGTCTTACGCTGAGAAACATGTTTCGACGTTTGGCGATGAATATCATGTTGTTTTGATTAGCTATAAATCAGATTTTATAATTTTGTTCGCAGTTCCTACACAGGTATTTAAAAACTTTACATAGTTCTTTTGGTGGGGCTAGATTTTCCTTTAAAACGTGAGATCCGACTTAAATTCAATAAAAACTGTGCGTACCTTTGTTGGGTATGCATTTTTTGCTATTTTCTCAGCAAATGTAAACTTTGACTTTTCTTTCCTTTCATATTGTTGCGAAAAATTCGGCGGTTGGGCCTGTATGTAAGCTTTCCGGCATAGCACTAGGGTTGCCATAAAATAGTGTATGGTAGGGTTGCCAAATAGGCGGCTTTATCGCCCATTTGGCGACCAAATCGGCGATATCCCATAGTCCAATCGGGAAGCTTCTAGAATAACTTCCTGTCGAGATATTTCTCGAAACGTGTGGAACTTAAAGAAAAGCTATATAAACCCCTGCGTTTCTGAGAGCCTGCAGTGTGATTAATTGTGAGAATTGTGAGAATAGCTGCTTACTGTGAGTGCTAAGCTAAGCGAGAGTTTTGTGAGCGGAAAGCGATCGAGATAGTGCTTTGCCGTGAAGCTACCTTTACAGTATAGCTTGACAGTGTATTGGTGATTGTTCCACGGTGTTTATTATAAGTTTAGTGTTACCGTGAAGCTACCTTTACAGTTACAGCCTGAAGCTGTGTTGCTGATTGTTTCAGCGTATTTATTCTAGATTTTCGACGCTTTTAAAGGTAATTTTGGAACTGTGCTGTAAATAGTGATTCTTGTAAATAAATTGTGCTTTTTATTGTTCTGCATCGTGTTTTCATCGGATACTCTCAAATCCACGAACTCGTAAAACGCAACAATATTAATTATGTCGCTTATTTTACGTGTAGAAATATTTATTGTAAATTAAATAATAATATGTTTTTCACATCTTTTTTTAATAACTGAAAAAGAGTATTTCTCTTCAGACAGCGCAAAAATATAGCCTTCGATCTATCGTTTATTTTTTGGCAACATTTTAAAGAAACGAATGTTTTTAATGCTGCAGACAATAACTGAACCTTATTCCGATTTGATGCCAGTCACGCTTATATTTTAAATTAATGTTTAAATTCGTGGAGAAATCAAAATCGTTACAAAAATGTATGAACACCGTCTGTACATGGTTATTCATTTAATTAGGGTACTCTTCCCTGGGTTTTACTAAGAATGTCCTCAAATTGATCCACATACGCTCACTGAGGTCGACCCTCTTCCAACTCTCCCATCCACATTTCTCTTGTATACTCGTTTCGTATATCTCCTATCGTTCTTTCTCTATATATGTCCTCCAAACCGTCTTAACGTACCTTTCCCAATTCTCAACACGACATCCTTTTTCACTCCACAAGACTTCCTAAAATTAACTTAATACTTAAATTGTTTAGTTAAACTACATAGGTATGTTAAATGAAACTTAATATTACACTTAATAATGATACTATTTATTGATAAAATAAAATTGTAGGGTATTCAAAAATTTAAATCATGATAATAATGAACAAACACTAATGCGAACAATGGCCTTGCATCTCCTTGGAAAATTTGTGTAACTCAGGTTTGTATGTTGTTTGTTGTTTTTGATTTTAAGCAGGATTCCAAGATCTCCTTCTCAATTTACTCTTGATAAGGTTCATGAGTGATGATGATTGTTCGCATGAATATGTAGACCAGATAAGGAAAGAACAGCAAACGCTAGTTTTTTCCAGCTGATTATATGAGCCAGGAATATTATTCAATGTGTTAAAAATCAACATATCTTCCTTCTGCAGGTTTTTCAAAGCAGACCACCAGTGCTGTGAACTAAGTTCACATTTGGTTTTCTCCAAGGTGTCTATATCGATGATAAGACTGTCAGGACTGAGTGTTCTGTGCATATGTTTTGCAAACATTGTGAAGTACTAAAGTCCTGGTCTGGAACAGGGAGCTGAAAAGGAGCTTTGTTCTGATGTGGATACTGTGCTGGAGAATAACTGCACTTGAAAGGGATTTAAAATCCTCTTTTATTAAATCACTATTAATTACACACTTCCCAACTCGGGAGGGATACAGAAAGTAAAAGACCACACTTGGGCCTAACTTAACAATCAAATAAATCTAAATAAATATCTAAACCTAAATAGAAATTTAATTAAAACTACTAGCGTAGCAAGAAATACTAATACTAGCGCACTTCAATTTATTTCAATATGCAATCACTATGGCTTATAATTTTAGCTGCTAGCTGGTCAGGCGAACGTCGAGCAGAATGACGGTGATCCGAGACTAAAAGCTCTCTCACACTGAGAGGTTTCTACCTCTGGTTTAAATAGTACTTGCTGTACTTCAAATTAGCATAAGCTGAAAACGCGCGCTTCTTCTGACGGGAAGTTGAAACAGAGAAGAGATAGAAAGATTTAAATTAAAATAAAACTTGGTTAGTTTAACTAAAACCTTACAAGACGTTCAAATTTTGAATTCCACAATTCTTTGTTTTTTGAATCCAGCAATTGAATTTCAAAGTTCCCAGTGTCAATATTAAAGAAGAAAAATTTAATTACGCTACAGTAGTATTAGGAGGTGTTTTAACAAAGGCTAACGTCGCTTTGTTGTTCCTGAAACCTGCTGCGAAAAACTTCTCTCATATTTAAAACTGTCGTTTTGAAATAGCAAATGTCAAAATATCAGAATTATTTTCTTGATGATGTTTCAACAGGTTTGGAAAGTGAATCAAAGTTTCTCTTTCAAATCTTGAGCAAAAAGAGATAATTTGTTTCAAATGAAATAACTTCTTCTAACATCGAAACAATTATGTTTCCTTTCCCCTGTAGTTTTCTTATTAAGCTGATTTAGATGAAACGTAACGTCTACCATAAAAACAAATTTTTAGATCCACTGATCGTTAGTTAGTTCTGAATAATAAACACCCTTTTCAAGGAGAAATGCTTTAATTTCTGTTAATAAGGACACGAAATGTTTCAAAATGTTTCCTCTTGATAATTAATATACATTTTATTATGCAGCAAAAGATCTGCGTACTCACTCTCCATTTCAGCTAAAAATTGTTTAAACTGGTGATGGGTAAAATGGACTCTATGATGGAGTTGATAATCACCAAATTCTATAACTTTGCAAATTTCTTCTGGAGATATCCTCGCCAAAAGCATTTCTTATCGAATGATACACTGTTAAGTAAGTATCTCGTGATTAATAAATGGGCCATTTCACTCAAATCAGTACAATGATCCGCATCACTACATCAGTAAAAATCTTAACCAAAATCGGTGCAATGGCAGTTTTAACTTGATGCACCAAATAAGTAAAAATGCAATTTTATGTGAAAATATCTGGGATTTTAGTTTTTAGACACTTCCAATTTGAAGTTTTTTTCATATTACATGCATCCCAAACATCGTCTATTTATTTTATGTTGCTTAAATTCAGTTGCTAGGAAAGTTTTTGCTTCAGACACTGTAAACAAACTTCAAATTTGAAAGGTCTAGAAGTTACAAATCCTGATATTTCGAAACTAAACTACATTTTTACGTTATTTGGTTTCTCATTCAAGTTAAAACTGCGATTGAATGGTATATTAATTCAAAGCATTTCATTAATTAAAATTTGGCATATGACAATTACTAGGACAGCACAATTTGATGTATAAATAATGAGTACAATAAAACGCTGAAATCGGTACAAAACATTTCTTCCTAGGAATAACATTGACGGATATGTTTTCAGTTGTTTTTATGCTTGTGGAAAATTTGACGACCTTTGTGTTGTATTTTTAAGATTTTCTTGCTCTTACGTGAGCGTGCCCGCGTGTGCTATTTTGTGGAAGGGCCACACTCAAGAAGCCAAAGAGCTACATTTGGCTCGGTAAGCCACGGTTTACTGACCACTGTCCTAGAGGGCAATGCTTTTTTTAAGATCTTGTGCATACCACTTTCTTAACGCTATGAATATCTTTGTTTCTTAATTCTGTTTTCTCCCTCCAAAATGAGGTAATATATATTAACTATTTTTTTCCGTGCTTATTTATTATTATGATGTGTTCTCCCTTCCTGGCGCTCTTCAAGAGTATAATACAATATCACAATACATTTAAAAGTTACAGTTACAGCTTAGTTTTGATTACAAATTTGGAAATTTGGATATGCTTGCTTTTATCGAGGGCAAACAATATAACGAAAGTACTCCAAATTCCAGCTGTCTTTTTTCAAGAAACCCCTTGTATTCTTAACAAAGAGAACCGGATGTACAGAATCACTCTTTCTCTGAAATTTGTCATTTGTATCTTAATCATTATATCACTTAAATACTAGTCTGCAGAACTGTTTGCATGACGTTGTTTCTAAAACAGAGGATATATTAGGTAAGAATATTACAAAACTAAAAAGTTTTACTTGATCTGGTAGTGTTAAGTAGTTCTTAACCATAACAGACGTAAAGCGAATGATCGCTATATCTGAAGTAACTACAAAGACGTGAGAAGATTTATTAAACCTTTGCTATTTTTAAATAGAATTTAGAACATAAACCCATTTTCTTGCGCAACAATATCAGTCACTGCTTGTGGTGATGCAACTGAATAGAGCACTCAAATTTAAATCAAACTGTAGTCAGAGACTGCAGAATTAAATATTAATATATGCTGGCTGAGTAACTCTATTCGGAGAGTCAAAACCAAAGTGTCGGTAAAGATAGTTCGCAAAGGTTAATAATTACAACTATCAGGTCCGGTAGGAAATTAACATGTAGAGTGTGCACGATCTTAATATCTAAAAGCCTTCATTTAAATGCTGGCTACCTCATTTTCATTCTGATGATGAAACGGAAAGGAGAAGTTATAGTAAAGACCGAAATCGTAATAGCTGATTAATTTAAATAATAACCTTACAGAATGGAATTTGTATTTAAAAATGACGTTCATAAAATTACGTATTCGCAACTGTAAATTATAATATGTTTAATTCCTGAAGAAATACACTTATTAATTTTTACATACTGCGCCATTTTCGAGTTTCATAATCTTTTATACCAGTATCCAATGCTAATACCAACTTAAAGGTTTACTGGAGAATTTAAGTAAATGTGGAAAACAATTAATTTTAACCGACTGCAAGCAAGTGTTTTGTTATTTGTTTGTCAGTTCAAGCGGTAAGTTATTTTTAACTTTAAACAGTCAAAAAAATGTTAAATTGAGACACAGCTACTTATACCAGTTTCATTTTTGTCAAGTGAATGCTACAATACTCAGTTTTAAGTATTTGTTGACAGTTACATACAACAAATGGTGAAATTTTAATCCACATTAGAATAATATGAATACGGCGAAAGATTTGCTGAGGAGATTGTGCAGAAATCAATCAACAACATTTTAATTATATTAACTATTGCGCATCCCATTAATATAAAATTACGAAGCTTAATAATTATTACTGATAATTAATTGATATTTGGGAGCAGACAAGGTCACCTCAGCTGTTTGGAATCTAACGCTTTTCAAGGTGCAATTCTTCTTCCACAATACCTATAGAAACGAATAAGTTGCCATTTCATAGAATTTATTTTTACATTCTCCGATTCTTCCTTAGTTTTCCATAAGATGTAAAACTAAATTATAATCATAAAGCTTTATTGAAACTTTATTTAGACACTTGAAACCAAGTTTTTTAAGTCTTTCTCTCTATTTTTATGATAGTAAATTTTCCCTTTCTGTTGTACTCATTCAAATAGAGCTATGAATGAATCTTTTATAATTCACCTCACACAATGCAATAAATTTCTACTTTTGATGTTCTGGTGAAAAAATCTGTATTTAGTCTTACGCTTTGCCATATTTCTTAGAGGAAGATGTTGAACTCTGTATTGTTTTCTTTTTCATCCATTAAATAGCTATTTATTCTTTATTCAAAGTAGAAGCAGACCTTTTAGTAGCTCATGAGGATAATTTTTCACTTGAATGGGAGGGTCTTCTTTTAGGATTATACATTTATAATTTTGAAAATATTTTTAATTTGAAGATATTTTGTTAAAAGTATATAAAAATAATATAAAAAAATTATATACTGCTCGACATTGAAAATGCAATACCAAGAACGAGTGGTCAGAAATTTATGCAAATTTTAGAGTACACACACGTCACTGAGTTATGCGAATGATGTGAAATGCGCAGCTCTCCGACGCACGTGAAGTAAGAAGATATAAGGGAAGGAACGCGCAGAATAGGCAATATTCGTGTCGTTACTTCTGCCAGACGAATTATCGAAGAAAGTTGGTTTTTGTCACGGAATATACGTGTAAAAGGAGAGAATTCCAGGCCGCCGTCAGCGAAGGCACTTCCAGCAGATAGGCGATTTTACGAGGGGTATGATGATCGGACTGAGAAGGGCGGGTTGGTCCTTACGTCAAATCGCAGCTGATACCCACATGGATGCGAGCACGGTGCATCGGCTATGGCGAACATGGTTGGAACAAGGAAATGTGGGAAGAAGGAGGGATGCAAGTGCAGCCAGAGTGACGTCAGCACGCGTGGATTGACGCATCCGCCGACAAGCTGTGGCGGTCCCGCAAGTCACTTGTGCCGCGATTCTGCAGCATGTGCAAGATACCCTCGATGCTCCCGTGTCGACCAGAACCATTTCCCGTCGATTGGTTGAACGTGGCCTGCACTCACGGCATCCATTAAAAAGACTGCCATTGACCCCACAGCATAGACGCCAACGTTTAGAATGGTGTCGGACTGGAGCGATGTGGATGACAGAATGGCGAAACGTCGTGTTCTCAGATGAGTCACGCTTCTGTTTATCCAGTGACAGTCGCCGCATACGTGTGTGCGTCGACGTGGAGACGGATCTAATCCGGCAGTAACTGTGGAACGCCCCACCGCGTAACAACGTGGCATAATGGTTTGGGGCACTATTGCCTACGCTTCCAGGTCACCTCTAGTTCGTATTCAGGGCTTTATGACGGCCCAACGATACTTGGATAATGTACTGGGGCCGGTGGCAATCCCCTACCTTCAGGGGCTGCCTAACGCAATTTTTCAGCAGGATAATGCCCGACCACACAGTGCTCGCATCTGCCAACATGCTCTGCAAGGTATACAGATGCTTCCCTGGCCACCGCACTCTCCTGACCTGTCACCAGTCGAACATGTGTGGGGTGTGATTGGACGCCGTTTGCAGACTCTACTCCTGCTTTTTTGAGAAGACGAACTGTGGCAAATGGTTGAAAATGAATAGAGAGTCATCCCCTAGGACACCATCCGCACTCTTATTGACTTATGCTTAGACGTGTTTCTTCGTGCATCGCTGTCCGCGGTGGTCCTACATCGACGCCGTTCTCGCTCTGTGTTCTGACTATCATTTTGAAATAAAGATCACTTATTGCTGCTTGCTGTCTCGCTCTTTTTTCCAAATTTCATCACTTTCTGACCACTTGTTCTTGGAGTTGCATTTTCAGTGTCGAACAGTGTATTATTTAAAATATATAAAAATAACATAAAATTTTTTATATTATTTTTATATACTTTTATTGGATAAATATTTGACATTTTGTAAGCATCTGGATTTCGTTATGAATGATATCTTTTATTATTCCCTTAAATACCACTACTCTAAGATTTTTACATACTTTCTGCATTGAAGCATTACATTTCAACAAAAAGTACAACCCCTTAATCTTCTATTAATAATTTATTTGCGTGAGCTTTCATTTTAGCTTAAAAGAAGTCTGACTGAAGTAAAAAAAATATTAACCCTCAATGTAAAAACTGTTCTCATTAATATTTTATGCTCCTTTAAAATCAATCATTTCTATAATCAAAAACATTTATAAGTGCATGTGAAAGGCTTTTGTCCTATCAACCACAAAACTTACAAATTCACTGTGGCGCACTGCACGTAATTTCTTTGAAGTGATTATGTAGACATTATAATAACCTTTTAATTTCCAAAATATAGTTCAATTACCCACTCTGTTTCTTCTGGATAAGTTCAAATGAGATATCATTAGAATGAGATGACACCAAATGAGATTTCCTTTGCTAACTAACTTTTTTAATCCTCAGCTATTATCTTCATTTCAGTCTTTTACATAGCTGTAACAGTTAAAAAAAATATAGCGTAATAATGCCATCCTTAAATTTTACATGTTATTATAAAATACTTAAAGCAATATTTTTATAATAATTTATTACTGTAATACTTTTTATCATTGGATAAATTAATAAATTAAGTTTTAAAATAGCTCATATCTAGTTTTGTGTACGGTTATAAGTTCCTGTATTTTGATCTAACCAACTAATACTTCACCATCACAGTGTGATATCAAAAGAAATCGTCAGTCATAACAACTTCCACTTTATTCCCAAGAATTTTAATACTTCTTTACAGGTTGACGACTCACGTCCGAATACGAGATCAAGAGGTCCTCCAGGTAAGCTAACTTTTCAAATACGCAGTCTTAAGTATTTTATAAAAGAAACAATTTAAGCTTGCATTTTTATTCGCTAAAAAACTCAGTACGTTGTATTGTTTTCTTGCAGGTTCATCTCAAGAAACAATTTGGTAAGTCTAATATATGATTTCATGATATAGACATTAATATTTTATACAAATATTTAATGCAGTTTAGTAAAAGTAAGTATAGGTTTTCTTCCTTAACAATATAATATGGATTTAGATGGAATTAAACAATTCGAGATGGTTAAATTTGAATAAAATTAAAAGCAAACTCGGTGTCACTTAATTTCGCAGACATTTAAAATGTAAAGATGTCACGGAAAATTATATAATATGTACTAAAATAAAACTTCATAAAATTTCGGTAATGATTAAAAGTTAAAACATTGAAACCCAGAAGAGGAACTATATAAAGCGTGTAAGAATACTACAAATAAAATAAAACGAAAAGACGTATTTTACCTATGCACTCAAATCAAAAAATAAAGGTAACGTTATTTCAGATCTTTTATCCTTAAGACTGGGAAATATTTTCTTTAGACTCTGAATGGAATTCTTATTTCTCAAAATAAAGCCAAAGATGTGCTATAGCTAATTAGTAATGTAAACTGGGAAAAAAAGGGGGACGGACAGCTCTATATCTCCCGTTCTACTGGGCCGATTGATGAAATTTAACTTCGTTTTTCATGTCTCGAAAACACGACTTAGGATATGTATTGGGTTGGAGGGAAAGTTCTGTCGTATTTTAAAGAGAACATTTGAATTCATTTATAAAAATATGTGTTTAATATTAATCAATTATATATGCTCCATTATTTGTTACAACCTGTTGCCATCTTTCAGGTAACCTGTGAAATCCTGTTTTGTAGAAGTTCTCATCCTTGGAATTAAAATAGTCAGCAACTGCCTTAGAAACACTTTCAAAAGACTTGAATTTTTTTCCTGTTAGATAATTTTGCAGAGACTTGAACAGGTAATAATCAGATGGTGCAATGTCAGGTGAATACTGTGGGTGACTAAGGACTTCCCATCCTAACGCATTCAGTTTTTGTTGTGTCACCATTGCAGTATGCGGGCGAGCGTTATCGTGGTGGAACACTATTCCTTTTCTGGACGCTAATACTGGCCTTTTTTCTTTGATAGCTGCATTCAAATGATCCAGCTGATTGCAGTACAGATCCGCGTTGATGGTTTTTCCCTGTTTCAGCAAGTCGTAGTACACTGGACCTTTCTTGTCCCACCACAAACAAAGCAGTACTTTTTGTTGATGGACACTTGGTTTTGGAACTGTTGCTGATGATGTTCCTGGTTTGCAGTAAGATTTTTTTCTCTTAATATTCTCGTAAAGAATCCACTTTTCATCTCCAGTAACCAGCTTGTCCAAAAAAGGCTCCACATTGTGTCTAATCAGATGTGATGAACTCATTCTTACACCATCAAACAAATTCTTTTCCGTTAATTCATGTGGAACCCAAATACTTTGCTTTAACACAAACCCAAGAGATTTAATGTGATCTCGAACAGTTGTATGATGAATGCCAAACTCTTATGCAATTTCTCGACTTGTTAAATGTGGATTCTTTTCAAACATGGATCGTAAAACATAATTTTTGATCTTGGATGGTCGTCCAGATCGATCACTTTCTTTGAGGCTCAGATTCCCGGAACGAAATTTGCTAAACTATCTTTGACAAGTACGAACATTTACAATATCTTTTCCAAATACCGCACACAAATTTTCACATGCAACCAATGCGTTGCTTCCTTTTTGGAACTCATATAAAATGCAATGTCATAAATGCACTTTATCTACTGACATGTTTTTCACTTTAACTATCACAAGTAAATGATGAACGGTAAAAAAAGGCACCTTTTATATTATACAGCAGCTAAAAAAACAAAAAAAAATCCGATTGACTCACTAGACAGATTTTTTTTGAATTTACAAGAAAATTCACCTGCCTATTTAAAATACGACAGAACTTTCCCTCCAACCCAATATTACATTTTTATATAGCAGTGTTCTAATATAGGTATTTTGACACAAAATCGGACTTTTTCTGAAATGACATGCCAATTTTTTTCCATGTTTCCATTCTACGACTCAAATTATTTTTATTAGTGCCAAAGTGCCAAGTATTGTAAAAATCGCAAGAGTAGTTTTTAAAAAAATTAGCTCTCAAAATTTTAGTTCCTCAATGGTAATTGAATTTAATATATATTTATTAATATCTCTTTTTTTTATTAAACTTGCTTGATTCCTTCTTCCAGAATTCGAAATTTGGGCTTAATCCAAATATAATTCGCACATTTTCTATGATTTATTTTTTAAATTTGTATTTTTAAATAATTTTTATAAATTTTTCGAAAAACTTTTTATATTATAACCTATAAAAGTTTTAACATCACTTAAAGTAGATGTATTTCTAGGCACAGTTGCAAAAATTTTGAATTGTTTATTCAAAATTTCCTAAGATATACGTGAATTTGCGTATTGGCGCCTTTTAAAATTTGGCATATTCGTTACAGGCGATAAATACGCCAAATGTGGTTTACGCACTTTGTTAAAATTATTTGAAAGTAATGAACGTGACCTTTGTTTCCGCTAGTATACAATAAAAAAAATAAAACCTGAAATGTTTCAGATTTTAAATTACGTCCAAAGGGGCGTTTATTTAACGTTTTGTGTGTTACCTTTATTTATTAAATATCATGTTCTTCGCACTTAAACCATAAAATTCAGTTCAACAGCAATATCGCAAAATAATTTTAAAATGAGCATATCTTTAGAATTTCCGAAACACAGTTCCGCGCGCTGGAGACAAAAAGGCTTTTTTTTCCGTAGAGTGTTGCCATTCCCCGCTTTTAAATCGTTGAGTTTAAGAATCAAAAATGAGTTAAAGTTTTACAAAATATGAAATAGGTAATAAAACAAATTACAAATTACAAATTTGGGCTTCCAGATGTCCATATTTTGGATGGAAAGGTACGTTATTCAAAATTGGATGGCTCTAGGTACCGTTGTTTTATCACAATGCGAGAAACATACATACATTTATGCAGATTCTTCCTTATTTAATTTTCTTAAATATAATACAGGGCGATAATGTTTGGTGGCAACAATTTGAAAAGTGAATCGGACATTTATAGTAAATCAGCGCAAAATGCCAACACGAAAACAATAGTCCTTCAGGGACAAAGCCCCTTTGGACTAAAAAAGAAAATGAAAATAGGTTGCTATAAATTAAGAAGTTGTCAAGTGAATTATTCTTGGCTCGAACTGAAAAATAATCGCCAAGATAAATTTTTATATTTCTTCGTAAATTTCGCACCAAATTTTATAAAATTTAATATTTAGGCATAATTTGAATCGTAGAATCGAAATATGGAAAACTTTGGCATGTCATTTCAGAAAAAGTACGATTTTGGGTCAAAATACCTATGTTAAGACAATGCTGTATATAAATCTAATATATATCCTAAGTCGCGCTTTCGAAACATGAAAAGCGCAATTTGAATTTCATCAATCGGCCTAGTAGAACGGGAGATATAGAGCTGTCTTCTTTATTTTTTTCGCAGTGTACACGAAAATTAAGCTGAATTCAGACGGTTTATATTGAAGAAATATTTGAATATGCTACATGTTGCTGTGCTAGACCGACACGCGCAACAGATCATTAAGAACACTCAAAACAGGATTATTGAACTTTACATATTAAACTTAACTATTAATAAAGATTATTAAACTTAAACAATACAAAATTACAAAATTGTTCTTGATTACATTTGGTGCCGAAGCACAGGCCAATAATATAAGATCACTGACACTGGTGGTTCGGTCTGCTGCAAAATGTCGCTCGCGTGAGATTTCGCGGTTTTCTTTGCGTGTGACTTAAGTAAAAGTCGATTTCCTTAGACATTTCTTCTAAAGCAGATAACCGTCAGCATGATTTGACATAGTCAGTTTCGAATTAACCAACTTAATTAAATTGGTGTAAGTTTCAAACTATTCTTGGAAGCTTGCGATTGGGGGAGGGGGCGATATGGAATCGTGATGTCGTGCCTCTGTTGTCCAAAGCTCCAGAAAAATTACTGAAGATCCTGTGAAATATCTGTAATCTGCTTTTTGTGATAAAATAAACTTTAGTCGGGGAATGAAGATGAGCTGCGTACGCGTATATCTTTAATTAGCATGCTAAGATTCACGATCTAGCAGACAGCTGAAGAAACCGGAAACCGTACATGCTTCACTAAGCTTCAAATCAGTAATTTACGAAATCTTTTTCGTGTATCATTTAAAACATTCATAACAAATAAAAAATAAACCACCTAACTTGACTTGCACTAAATTTTATTGCGCTGAAACAGAGGTAAACTGACTATGCTTTCCTTTCATGTTTCATTATTGCTCAACATATCCAGTTTGTTGGCACAGTACCATCTGCGCGTCATTAAAAGGATTTACTTGGGTATTCTGAAATGATATCTAGTGTCACAGATGAATGAAAACAATGATAGTTGCTTCTTTTAACAAGACAATTGTTTGGCTCATTATCATACATACGATTATCAAGCCAGTCTGCGAAAGTATCTTAATTAAAATTTACTACAGAGACATTTGTGAAAGTTGTAAGGCTTATTATACGTTTTTTAACAGTTATTTTAAGTTTTGTATCTTTCCTATCTTATTCCAATCTCAGCTTACAATTTCCTGCCAGAATGTGAATTCAGAAACGCAGAGAATGCAATTGAGAATGATTACTAGTTTAAGTCGTGATTTAACCGACTTCAAACGAGAGAGTCTGATTTCCTAACTAGCACGCGTTTGCCTTCTGGCCACATCTCTCTTAGCTGTTACTACGCTCGGACATATCTAGGTTCTTGCTAGGCTTCGCCGATTCATTTAATATTTAGGAGCCAACTAGTTAGATTCTGATAGCTTCGGCTATATTATTTAAGAGCTTTAGTTTTAGTTCAAATGATTAGCATTTAAGTTCAAGCCCGAGTGGCGGCTTTATTGTAAAGTTCCAAGTCGGAACTGATTGTAAATATATTGAATAATAAAGGGTTTTAAACCCTTCTCAAGTCTTACGTGTTCTCTTCACACTTAAGCGATTATTTGCTTGTTAAGTGTCCGTAGGGTTCGAAGTGAGAACTTAAGATCTAAAGAGTTGAACCCTACAAAGTATTCTAATCAAAATTTACCAAGGCGAACAGAATACCCCGTTTGATTCGTTAAGCTGCGCTCCAATAACCTTCCCATTTTCCCCTTTTGATGTTTTCTTGACAGTATTTATCAGGGATATTTTCTTTGCGTTTCTACTCCTCGTTATAGGATCTTCGTAGCCTACGAGCGATATTCTGGCTTTTGTCTATCGGAATATATTGACGTACATGTGGAACAACATTGTTGATCGCATCCGCAAAGGCAGACACATAGAGTAGACGGGAAATTTATAAAAAATACCTTGGTGAATTTATCTCTGTTTGTAAAATTTAGCATTTGTTGGGTCAATTATTTGTCACGAATTTTAGGTTTGTCACGGAATCATATATCATAACTCTATCCACGTCGCAGTTTGGGGATTTAAAATAGCTTGTAGATGAAAACTTTGAAATTTAGAAAGATTAAACATGTAAAAGACAAGTTTACCTTCTGGAAAAGTGAAAATTAAATTCATTTAAAGCAAAGCAATAAAAACCTTTCTGCTTGAGCTTCGCAATGACTAAATTTCTAAACGCTACGGAAATCCGATAAGAAAATAAGCTCTTAAGAGCATGTTTAAATTTCAGCTTATCAGCTTTCCCTGCGCCACTCAACGCATTTTGCAGATGTTCTAGGAAGAAACTCTTTTCCCTGAATAATAATAGAAAGAGAAGTATTTTTCGGCATAAAAAAAGAACGTAAATGAATATTTAACTTAAAACGGAATTAACTTACCTTAAAAATTAAATTTTGTTAGATGAAAGAAAATTTTTCATTGTAAATTCCTATATTTAGCTAGAGATAACATTTTACTGAGAAAACGAATCCGGTCTTTTCCGTGGAAGTAAGACTGCTTTTCTTTTATATGCACTTTTTTCGTTTTATTCTATTTTGAAACACTTGTGGTTACATTGTTGCAGTTTATCAAAATCAAAAATTTTGATTTTGTTTTATCGCAAAGCTGCTTCTCTCTCTTCTTTGCTATTTATAAATTTTATCTATAGGCCAATACAATTTTATTTCAGCTTTTACAGAAACCGTGTATGCTTTTTTGAAAAGAATTTGCTTCGTCTTAATTTACACTAGCCACTTGAGCGGCTAACCGCGTTAAATAGTTATTATAAAAAAGAAAGAAAAAGCATATAATGATTTTAATGGGTTCAGGTAGTGTAATGTCTCGGGTCCAGTTAGTGATTCATAAAAATAGAAATAAAAAAATACGATTCTTGCTTTTAAATAGCTTAGTCTGTTGATCAATAACAAAGATTTGAAAGAAAAATTAATATTTTATGCTTTGCGGAATGGCAATGCAGATTTGCCATTCCGCAAAAAGTGAAAGTTGAAAATATCTTATTTCATATATCTTATTTCAGCAATTGGCAACAAATTTTCGTTAAATTGACGTGTTTCCTGATTATTGGATGAAATATAAATACTTTCGGTTTTCCTGGATTGGTAACACACTGCTTTCAAATCGTTGAGTTTTTAAATCAAAATGTAATTAATTGTGCACAAAACATGAAATAAATAATTAAAAATATCTAAAAGCTTTCACATTTTATATTACGTTCAGAGTGCTATATTTTTCATTTGCACACATACATGTTTTGAGAGCATTTGGGCTAATGCCTCTTTGGGCTAAAAATATTTAAAAACAGCATATCTTTAGAATTTCCGCTAGATAGTCTTACGTGCTGGAGATAAAAATGTTTTTTTCCGTACAGTGTTAGCATTCCTCACTTTGAAATCTTCGAGTGTTTTAATCAAAAATTCATTAAAAGTTTGAAAGATATGAAATAAACAATAAAACAAATAGAAATTCCAATTCGGGCTTCTAGGCGCCCATGTTTGGGTGGAGGACTATGTTACTCAGAATTTGGGCTTCTAGGTGCCCATGTTCGGGTGGAGGACTACGTTATTCAGAATTTGATGACTCTAGATACCGTTATTTTTTCACAACACATTCATGCGGATTCTTTAAATACAGGGTGTTTATAAAGTCCCGGACACATTTTGATGTTTAATAACTAATAAAATAATAAGGATAGATTAAAATTAATAGCATAAATGGTTAGATAAACTCAAAAAGTTTCATGACCCTTGTCAATGAACTTCCACGTGTGCCCCCTTCGTCGCACGGAGAATATCAAGTCGATATTCAATTTTACGCCAGGTACCGGCAAGCATGTCGGCATCCACAGACGCTATTGCGGTTGTAATTCTGGCTTTCGGGTCATCAGTGTTCGACACTCTCCTCCTGTAAACGTTGTCCTTTACAAATCCCCAAAGGAAAAAGTTCAGCGGCGTTATATTAGGTGATCTGGGTCGCCAAGGAATTGGACGGTCTCATCAGTCGTATACTTAGACATGTTGGAAAACTTCGCATTTCCACAACTAGAAGAGCTTCAGCCACATGTCTTTTAGCAACAAGATGGTGCACCACCTCACTTGGGGTACCATCGTTCGTAGTTCTTTGAATGACCATTTTACAGGAAGATGGATTGGGCGAGGAGGTCCAATTCCTTGACCACCCAGATCACCTGATATAACGACGCTGGACTTTTACCTTTAGAGGTTTGTAAAGGACAACGTTACAAGAGGAGAGTGTCGAACGTTGATGACCTAAAAGACAGAATTACAACCGATAGAATTAATAGCCTCTATGGATACCGACATGCTTGCCGGTACCTGGCGTGAAATTGAATATCGACTTGATATTCTCCGTGCGACGAAGGGGGCACACGTGGAAATTCGTTGACAAGTGTCATGAAACGTTTTGAGTCTATCTAACCATTTATGTTATTAATTTTAATCTATCTTTATATTTTATGAGTTATTAAACATCAAAATGGGTCCGGGACTTTATAGACACCCTGTATAATACAGGGCGATATTAGCCTTCTGGGCTAACTGCCATTTGGGCTAAAGTGTTTGATATTGAAAATTCGAACTTTGAGATGCGCATGTTAGGGTGGAGTTATTATATGTGTTGAAACTTCGGAAACTTTTTCCCAAAATGTGAAGAACATGCATACATAGATTCTTCATTATTTAATCACAGCGATAACTTTTAGCCAATAGAACATATGAAATTTACGCACTTAATGTGTGGATTCTGTGCACTTCATTTCTTACAAAATAACATAAGAACGAAAAAATCTGAAATCGTTGAAGGGCCTAATCTGAAATCGTTGAAGGGCCTGTATGAAATCAAATTAACCTCATTATGTTACGTTTTTCGTACTCAACGTTTTTCGAAACACTTATTATTTTAAAAAAAAATATCTCAACATAATCTCCTCGATTCCTCGTAAAAGAATTTATATGCACTTTTAAGGCAGAAAACGTATCGAAACGTCCTGATAATTTTGCAGTTATACACTCTTAGACAAAAAAACGACGCACCGAGAAGAAATACAGCAAATTGGACACAAACTGATATGCATACAGGTTTCGACGGAAAATGCAAAATTTTACATTTGAGTTGCCAATGATGAACGGTTGTCGCTACAGTGCATCTGATCTGCGCAACTGGCAGGCTATTTAAGAAGAGAAATTACGATTCCAAGTCATAAATTCTTCACAAATTTCATTCCGTGTACTCTGGTAGACAGTAACTATGCCTCGCATACAGCTGCGCGAACGATATGCGCAGATGTCAAAATTTGAGAGAGGTCGTGTAGATGGGCTTAAAGAAGCCGATTGGTCTTATCGGCGAATAGCTCGACATTTGAGCAGGAGCGATGCCACTATTAGACAATGTTGGCAGGAATGGGTGAACCATGGCCGCACACAGCGTCAAGAAGGAAGCGGTAGACCTAGAGAAACGACAGAACGTGAAGACTGAGCAATCGTCAGAGCGGCACTCACAGCCCCAGATGCATGATTATCATGGATTGTACGTGCAACCAGTGCTTCAGTGACCGCAAGGACCGTTCATAGACGGCTCACAGAAAGGGGGCTGAGGTCACGGCGCCCCTTGCGCCGAATACCATTGACCTCTGTACAACTTCAAGACCGTTTGCAGAGGTATCGGGCTCATTCGCACTTGAATGTCACTGACTGGAGTAGAATAGTCTTCAGTGATGAGTCCCGCTTTGAACTGAGCTCCGATGACCAGCGAAGGCGAGTCTGGAGACGCCCCAGACAGGGGTGTGATACCAACCTGTCTTCCGGCAGACAGGCCGACAACCAGGAGTGATGGTCTGGGGTGCCATTTCATTTCATAGCGGAACCCCTTTGGTTGTCATCCGTCGCAACCTTACAGCACAGGGGCACGCCGACGAAGTTCTAAGGTCCCTTGTGTTGCCCTTCATGTCACGCCACCCTGGGCTTACATTTCAGCAAGATAATGCCCGTCCCCACACTGCACATGTTTCTACTGCTTGCCTTAATGCTTGCCGAACATTACCTTGTCCAGCAAGGTCGCCGTATCTCTCTCCTATTGAGCACGTTTGGAGCATTATGGGCAGGGCCCTCCACCCAGCTCTGGATGTTGACGACCTAAAGCGCCAGTTGGACAGAATTTGGCACGATATTCCTCAGGAGGACATCCGCAACCTCTATTAATCGATGCCAAGCCGAAGAACTGCTTGCATAAGGGCCAGAGGTGGACAAACGCATTACTGACTTTTTCACTTTGTGAAGCTCTATCACTTCAATAAATCATCCAATTTTTCTCAAACTGTAATCATTTGTTTTTCTGTACATGTACATCACTTCTATTGATTTTCGTCCCATTCGGATAATTCCTTCTTGGTGCGTCTTTTTTTTTAACTGTCTAAGGGTGTATATAATTAAAAAACATTTTTTAAAAAACAAAATATAAACATGGCTAATACTTTCACGCATTAAGCTGATGAAAAATATCAGTAAAGACAAAAAAGTAAGAAATTTTAGAACTACTGTTTCACAAAGACGAAAATTGAAATTCATAGTTAATAAATTTCAAATAATCCCACAAATTCAACAAAGAATTTTTTAAATTGTTAAATCCAAATCCCTTAAACAAGCATACCCCAATTCAAAAAATCGTTTTATGAAATTTAAAGAAATTTAAAAAACTCAAAAGAAGAGGAATTCAATCAACTTCATTGCCACTTCATTAGGGGAAAGGAACATTGCAACCAACTGAAATCTCTCTTCTACAAAAATCCTTGTTTTTCTGTATCCAGAATTAATGAACCATTTCGATATATTTTAATTATAATAGTTCACCCGAAAATTCTGGCCCTTCCCCAAAGCAAGGAAAAAAACTAAGTAAATTTTAATTAGAATCTTGTACCTTCAATAAAGAGAATACCATTTCACTTAAAGAATTGAAAACGAAAGTGAAGTAATTAAATACTTCAGTGAAAAAAATAAATCAAAATTTTACCTTTAAACATACAGCAAATAATCCAATGTATGAAAACGTAAGTGAAATCATAAAACTTAATTGAAAGACGTAATTAAAACTGACAATAAGAAATTAAACACCTGGAACACTTAAACTGTACTACAATCGAAACAAGGAAATTTTGTTACAGTAGTAAATTAGAAATTTTCAAATACATTAAAGGATTCCCTTTTTCGTATATTTGAAAATTTCAAATTTAAATCCAAACATATTACATTTCTTAGCCGCTTTCGCATTTTGAAAAGAATTTTATTCAAAGATAGGAAGGAGACGAAACGTGATTATTCCTTAATTATTGCGGATTGGAAAAGACTAATCTCCCTTGAAAATTCGGCCTTCTTCTTTGGAATCAACAATAATTAATTTTTCTTTGATATGTACTTTTTAGTACTTTGAGTTTTTATTATTAATTCCATTACAATTTAAAATTTACACTACGTATTTTTTCCATAGTTTTATCTCAATTTTCAAAAGAATTAACTTTTAATAAGCTTCATTTTACAATAGTTTTACTCTTCATTTTCTAAGGGATAATCGAAATTAAAAGAAAGTAATAATTAAATTTAAAGTTTTAGCAGCGATAGCGCTAGATTTTTACCTTTTAAGTGCATTAATGCTTTTTTGCTTGTTTACTACATTCTTTTTCCGAAACGTTACAGGACAAAAGTAGTAAAAACTAGAAAATTGCATTTACCAAGTAATGATCTTAGCTACTATCAAATTAATCCCCTTGGCTATCTATACGCAAATTCCAACATTTCTGGAGGTCTCGGAAGCAAGCAGGGAAATCTTCAACTGGGATGCTTGCAAGCTCATTTGTTACATTAACTCATCTGTTGGATGTCTGCAATAATCTTGATGAAGCTTTCCTTTGAATCCCCTTTTCACTCACGGAAACAAGAAAAAATCACAATAATCTTTGACACAAATGTGAGATCACGTTTTGCTCTATCCAATAGTTCAGAAGAAATTCTTCCTGTTTCCTCTTTCTGTTCATCTGTTACTGAGTGCGGAACGATTCTTGCGTTAAGTTTCTGTTTCCCTAAATCTTTATGTAAAATGTTACACATCACGATTCAAATTCAGTTCTTCTGATATCATGCGCACAGTTACACGACGGTCTTCTTGCAATAACTGCTTTACACGCTTCACGTTTGCATCGGCATGTGCTATAGATGGGCGCCCAGCTCTGGAATCGTCTAGCACTGAGTCTCTGCCTTCACGAAACCTTTTGTACCATTCCGAAAACACGACTTCTTGGAAGTGCCTCGCCTGCAAATGCTTGCTTAATCATGTTTCACTTTTCACTAGGGGTTTTCCCGGGCTTAGCACAGAACTTAATGCTCCCTTTTTGCTCACAATCAGCATTCATTGTCTCACTAACGAATACGACAACAATCCGAACACTATGTTGCTAAAAATATTGTCCTGGAACATTTCCGACAAAGGATGTATATACTTTTATTATTATTATTATTATTATTATTAAAAAGTAAAATATAGATTAAAAAATTTTTAAATTTAAATACGTATATTGTTTTTAAATTATTCCGATTGTTACATTATATACAAATATTTTATTATTAAAAAGAAATATTCAAGATTTGCCGAAATATTGGCAAGTTTCACAATTAGTATTTTGCCAGGAGAGAGAAAGATCTTCTGTGTTAAGATCTGGGATTTGTCTGACCGGCTAAAATCCAAGGATCTGATAATATAATATAACGTAACTTAATATGATGGAAAAATGGATAAATTAGATTATAAATTTTCTCTTTCTCTCTGTATATATACACGTACATATATATGTTATTTCAACTTTCACTGGTATTCTCTTACTTTATCGAAACGAATTTATTTCGCGTAATTAGTTACTAATTAAAATCAAGCAGATACGGTATAATAACATCAAAAATATGTAACATAATCAAGACAAATTTTCCTGTTTTAATATTATGCGATTACTTATTTTTACCTTTGGTTTTGATCAGTAACCTCTTTTGTAGTATATGGAAAAGCTGTATTTAAAATTATTAGCGAGGCATAAAAAATTACACCAGAATCATCAAGATCTGATAATAGAAGCATTTACCATAAAATAAGATGTCAAATTTCGAAGAGATGATAATCTTAGAAATATGAAAAGAAAGTATTTCATTATTTTATAATAGTATATATTGTTATGAATTTCACATTTATTTGGCTATTTATTTAGAATTGTAATTAAAATTCCTTTTTATTTCCCAGTGCAACGCAGGCGATTTTTGAACAGAAAGCTACGTTGAAACAAACTAAAAATAAAAAAACTCGTGTATTTAATGCTTATTAAATAAATATCTTGTAATTACTGTTGCCATCCAGAAAAATCTAGAAAAATCGAGATTGTTCTATTGATAATTAAAAAGCTTATAAAAGCCGAATTGAAACACCTCATCTCAGTTGTTGTAGTTGTAGCTGTAAAAAGCGAACTGCTGTTTGTTTACTTAATGCTGTCATTGATTGTAGCGATTTGGCTGTGAGATAGAATTATTTTATCTGTTTTGAACTGAGTTTTTGCTAAACGTTTGAGATATTGTGATATTGTGCGAATATCTGTGAAGAAATATTTAAGCATTTTAATTTATTTCTTGTGGAAAGAATAAATTTTTGTTAATTTTTTACAACTTGTACATTCAATGTATAACGAACCCGTACGCATGTAACAATATAATAGAAGAATATAATAATAATTCCATTCTGTAGCAACTACAGGAACGAAACAACAGTTTGAGTCATTCGCGATGTTTCAGAAATTTATTTGCAACATTTCCATAACATCCATATTTCATAGAAATTAATAATATAATTTTCTTCTAACATTTGGTGAATAATGTAGAATACATAGAACCTTTGAAATAAATAATGATACTAATAAGATTATTCTTCCTTAAAATAATTATTATAACATAATCAGTTCTTTATAGATGTATTGTATGTTTCAGCTGCCCGACGAGAGGTTGTGATGGGTCTGGTCACGTCAATGGGAAGTTTGCCAAACACCGAACGTGAGTATAATTCCCATTTCATAACATCTCCAAATTTTATAAGCAAATAGCTAATAATTAACTGATTTTAAACACAAAGAACTTAAATCTGTGTGAGAAAATCGCAAATATTATAAAACTGAGCTAGTTTTAGATCATTAGGCTTATCGATGCAGAAGATCAAGTTACACCACACAGGCGCGCGGAATTGAAGGAGAAAATACCGTATACTGGAATAACAATCTTTTATATGCATCTCGTCGAGTCTAATTTCATAAATACAATGGTTCCTACCATATCCATATAATGGTCTCATATATATTTTATACATACAATATGCCATAATGAAGTTCTGTATAACTAGCGCATGCACGGAATGAAAAATGGGCCGTCAAATGAAATCCGTACTGCGCTGTAAGCCACACTCAAATTTTGTCACATATTATACGCTAACTGAGCGTAAACGTAAAAGCTAAATATATTTTACTTTCTGTTTCAATGCCTCATACTCAAAAAACTGATGTACGCAGAAACAAACATAGTGAGCAGAGAAGCGAATGGATAAATACTTTTGTTGCGTTATACGGGTTCGAGGATTTGAGAGTATCCGATGAACACACGATGCAGAACAATAAAAAGCACAATTTATTTACAAGAATCACTATTTACAGCACAGTTCCAAAATTACCTTTAAAAGCGTAGAAAATCTACAATAATTACGCTGAAACAATCAGCAACACAGCTTCAGGCTGTAACTGTAAAGGTAGCTTCACGGCAACACTAAACTTACAATCACCAATACAGTGTCAAGCTATACTGTAAAGGTAGCTTCACGGCAAAGCACTAACTCGATCGCTTTCCGTTCACAAAACTCTCGCGTAGCTTATCACTCACAGTAAGCAGCTATTCTCACAATTAATCACACTGCTGGCTCTCACAAACGCAAGGGTTTATATAGCTTTTCCTTAGGTTCCACAGGTTTCGAGAAATATCTCGACAGGAAGTTATTCTAGAAGCTTCCCGATTGGACCATGGGATATCGCCAATTTGGTCGCCAAATGGGCGATAAAGTCGCCAATCTGGCAACCCTACCATACACTATTTTATGGCAACCCTAGTGCTATGCCGGAAAGCTTACATACAGGCGCAACCGCCGAATTTTTCGCAACACTTTATTTGCAATATATTTCTGCTATATTTCATAATGTATTTCAAGAGCAGGAGGAAGCTGAGAGAAAAGTTTCTTCTATTAAGCAGGAAAAGAGAAGAAACAGTCCATGCCTCGTGTAGATATCAAAAACCTTCTGAAGAAGTGGAAATTAAATCGATTCCACATTTCTTAGAACGAAAATTAATTTATTTAGAAGTGGCCTATGTCGCAGCTAAGTAATGGCGTCTGAACAAACTGAGAGGATCAGAGTCGGCTGATCTGTTTAGTGGCAAAGCCAGACACTATTTCAGGAGGCAAAGAAAACGTTTCATTGCTCATTCTTTATCATTAAATGTCGAATAGTCAGATATCGACTCAGTGACAACCGATTAGCCTACAGTCGCTCAATTCGCGATTGTTTTGATGCTCATAATGGATTTCTCCGTAATGCAAAATGCACATTGAATCTCAGTGAAACTGAGCTATACTTGTAGGTAGCTATGAATAATCCAGCTAATATTGATTCAGTATCAAATGCAACAACAATGGAAAACAAGAACTTAAAATGGACATTTTAAATGTCCACAGTGATGTGATGAAAATTATGTCCGCAGTTCTGATGACTCTCACTTTTCGTTTTATCATGTAGATGATCATTTATCTCTCAGAAGTTCTTCACTTTATTCTTTTTACCTCTTGGTGCTACCAATCAACATATTCGTCCTCCCATTTTTGGTTTTCGAATCCATATTAAAGTTCGATGTAAGGATAAGGCACTTGTTAAATATAATATCAGCTAACAATTCAAACTTATATTATCATTGGTTTATTGAAAACGATAATTAAAACTGGTAAGGAAGCAAGAATCATCGTAATATTCATTAGTGTGCAGGACTATTTTTGAAAGTTCTCCTGTATTTAAACCTAAATTAATTCTGAAAATGAATGCATACTACGCTGATTTTCATTGCCTTACCACCTCTAGTTACTGTTATTCAGCGTGTTATTTTAACTCAAATTATTAAAACTCTTAAATTTGGAGGATTTAGGTAAAACAGGCCCTAATCTTCAAATAGCAAAAGTATTTTCCATTCATTGAGGGACAGAGATTTCGCTGCTTGAGTTCCTTGAAATCCAAATAGTTTTCTAATAATCCATCATATATTAAAATTGAATTTTTAGCTAATTTATTTCTCACTTTAAAGAGGCATCTTGTCTTCGAATGTTTTAACATGCAGGAAATGTTGAAAGGTGTAGCATTCAGAAACTTTCACCAACAACAGCATTGCTGCATGAAAGTTTCAGCATGGAGGGAACGATATCAAAACAAGAGCAAATAAGGTTATAGTATCTTTGTGCTTATCATCCAGTTATTAATATCGAAGAAATTTTGTGAAAGGGAAATTTATGAAGTTGTTTCTTCTAACACAGGAAAGCCTTAATATAAATCTGCATAGTTGTTTACCTTTAAAGAACAAAAGATGTCAGAGTCTATTTTATTAAACATGTAATGCATCCTTTATTTAAAATCTTCAAACCTGAACGCACTTCTCAGATTAAGAAACCGAAACCAGCCAGTACCACACAGGCAGTTCTCAGGATTTCCTATTTGGACTATTTTAGAGACACCGAGTTTGTGACTGGTGTACATTGTCTTTTGTACACAGTTTCCTTTGAATAACGATAGTGGTCATAATATTGTAAGTCTTCACACTATAAGGTGAGCCTTTAACACACGACCATTCTCAACTTGTCAGCTTCCTGTATTTCTATTTTAAATATTTTACAGTTTCGTGGTCTGCACTTGTAAATTTTGACTTGCATCGTGCCTTAAACTGTGAAGTCACAAAATAAAAATTCGGACGCCATCTTGCGTATTCAAATTTAATATGGAATATATTAGAAATTTAGGAATTAGAGTAATTGATGCTGTATTTAAAATAACTTACGGCTTCCATACGTGTACGCTATGTAATTTTCTATTTTGATGTATGCAGTTTAATGGTGAATTGTTAAGTGCTGCTAGAGCTGTTAAGTGCACTGGAGCTGCTAAATGCAGTAAAAACATTTTAAGTTATATTGCGTAATATTAATTACCACGTAACCTAACATCAGACCTTCCCAACATTTTTCGGTAGCTCTATATACTCCCATCTCATACTCACATAAAGCAAATAGTAAAGTTTTAAATTTAAAAAAAGCTATCATTATCTTATTTGATTTCGATTTCATTCGATAGAGTGGCCGGGTGCCCGTTGGCGGCAAAGAAACGGAAGCTTCTGGACATCTCGTGTCATGAATTTTCGTTGGCCAAAACCCGGCGGGCGGAACAGAAGCGGTCAACCTCCTCTGACTGTGCCAAAGGCTCTCAGGAAGCGGAAAAAAAGCAAAGCTGCGCCAACAACCAGTCGTCAACTGACGCCAAAAGAGGAGACAAAATGACTGGACGCAAATGCACCCAAGAAGCACCTCCGAAGACCCTTGGAGTTGTCAACGGAGGATTAACTAGCAAATCTGTCACCAAAGAGCTTCTCGAACCAAGGACAGAAAGGAATCACAGGAAAACGGTTGATTACGCAAGTAAAAGTAAATAAAAATTAGATACTTATACTTCTTGGTACCTATAACTGGGACGCCTCTATAATTATGCACCATCTTAAAGGTATCACCATATTTGTTTAAATCTGTCATTGTTCAAAAATATAGTAATCTTCATACTGGTGTATAGGCATAACGATGCATTTGCTAAGAACATTTGCAGACCAGTTTCTAACTTGAAAAAAGCAACTTACACAAAGTTGCGAGCAAGTTTCTACAAGGAACCACTTTATGCAAATTTAATTTGCTTTTCTAATTAGAATATCAAACCGAAAATCTATTTGCATAGTGGTTCTCCAGCATAACAATGCCCGCACCATTACCCAGATTGCTTTTTACAAGTAAGAGATTGATTTTCATAACGGTGATAGCACTTGTGTAGTGGGACACCCTTATGAAGACTTCTATTTTTTCGAAGACTGACACACACAAAGATTTACACAAAAAAAGAACAGAACTCACATAAAGATTTTGATACCTTTATGAAGAAGTTTTCTTATGAAGTCGTTCCGTATGCTGATGGAAAGCACTTATATTTGTATTTTTTCTTGTACCTTTATTTATTTAATTTTATAGATGAATTCAAAAATTTTCCAACCTCACTATATTACAAAAACTTGTTTACTTTATCGTTAGATAAATCGTATACATTATTTTTAATGAATACGATTTTAATGCACACGATTTAATATATGCGACATATAATCGAATGCATTTTCTGTTTAGTCAATGAAGTGATATGCTGGCTTGTTCTGAAATATTTAAAACTGAGTATCGTTATACGATTAAATTTTTGAGTAAAGATCATAATAAAAAAGAAATGGAACAACACTTGGATCACATGTATGCTGACTTTTTTTCTTCCTATTCTATAATGAAAGAATGGTTATAAAATCTTGCGTAAGTCTAGAATACGAAGATTGTTCTCAAATTGAGTAGTCTTCGTATTCCTCGTGCCAGCTGGAAATATTGGTGTACAGGAGACAGAAGCAAGATAGGACCTATCTAAAATAACTACTTTCTATATGAACACTTTCAAACGAAAAACGTCTCTGCAAAATCTGTATTTCGACTTCCTTAAGCGACTCGATAACAGCAACGTGACAATTCATAAACAGTAATGTACATTTACGAAACACTATCCTTAGAACCCAGATTTAGCTCTAGGTAATTATTATCCATTCTCCAAACTGACCATCACGGAGAGAAATTTGTCGAAGACCATGCCATGAAAAGAGCACTTGCAAAACATTTTGACTACAAACCTTCAGATTAGTTTTTCAAGAGCAAAGAGTTAAATTACTCCTTAAACGAGTGAAACGTCATTCGAGGTAAAGGAGATCATATTGAAAAATGTTAAATTTTCTCTGTTTATTTTAGAAGCATATTAGGCTGAAAAGTTTTGAATCTACATATGCGTATTACCAATACAAGAAACATATTGTTTAGTGAAGTAAGTAGCGTTCTCGAATCATCAAATAAAAAATACCGCCTTAAGTTGTCAGGACTGAGTGTTCTGTGCATGTTCTTTGCAAACATCTTGAAGTAACTCCTTAAAGTCCTAAAGTCCTGATCTGGAACAGGGAGCTGAAATCAGCTATGTTCTGGTGTAGATACTATGATATACGTGGTATAATAACTGCACTTGGAAGGGATTTAAAATCCTCTTTTATTAAATCAATATTATTTACAATTCACTTCCCAGCTCGGGACGGATACAGAAAGTAAAAGACCACACTTGGGTCTAAATGAACAATCAGATAAATTTAAACTAAAGCTAAATAGAAATTTGAGTGATCTTTGCTCACAGAGCTCTTCGCGGAGTTGGCCTCTAACTAAATGGTGCGTAGCAAGAATTACTAATACTAGCGCACTTGGATTTATTTCAATACGCAATCACGTAGTAAGCACTATGGCTTATAATTTAGCTGCTAGCTGGTCAGGCGAACGTCGAACAGAATGACCGTGTTCTCAGACTAAAAGCTCTCTCACGCTGAGAGGTTTCTACCTCTGGTTTAAATAGTACTTGGCTCTACTTCAAATTAGCATAAACTGAAAACGCGCGCTTCTTCTGACGGGAAGTTGAAACTGAGAAGAGATAGAAAGATTTAAATTAAAATAAAGCTTTGTTAGTTTAACTAAAACCTTACAAAGTAACTGAAGAAAATTCAATTTTCTTCATCATAAAGCTGCTAGACATCAAAGAAAACTATACAAATATAAAAGGAATATTGTTTCAAAAGAATATAGTAAAGTTAAATTAAATTTAAATAATTCTCTTGCGCCATTGCTGCAAGGAATGAAATTTGAATTTAACAGAATTTCTATTCGTAAAAAGCAAATTAAAGTAAAAAATTAACTATAGAAATAGGTATTTCTATAATTAATTTTTTACTTTAATTTGCTTTTTACGAATAGAAATTTTGTTAAATTCAAATATAAAAGCAAGATATACATGCAATGTAATTTAGTAACTTGCAGTTGTATTCTGATTTTATATTACTATAATTATTTTTTATGATTTAAGAAAATTGTTACTCTTGGGCAATTGAGTATAACCACAGAATGCACTGGAAGTTTTGGCCTGAATTCAGTGAATACTGAAGTCTCCTATTATCTATAGTATAGTCTTGAAAGGCCTTACATTATGTTTGTTACAATTAAGTTTCTTACGTGGTGGCAGAAAGAGTGCCAATATGATAAAAATTATCTCTAGATTTTAGCCTATATTAAGCCTTGAAACTTTCAAGAATCACTTTGTGATCTCCCCAATTAATCGTCAAATCACTAAGCAAACTATTAAATAAAATTTTGTCATGAAACCAATGCAAAAAATTCATTGTAAAATCAATTATCTTGATGTTACTAATGATATAACCCTCTTCAAAACTCTTAAGCAGGATTTTCATATTTAACCAAAATTTTTAATTGTCATTTGGTTAGTAACAGCCTTCGTGATCTGAGTAATAATTATACATATTAATTATGCTATTGTAATAATTTAAATAATTACCTTCAGTAATGCAAAATAACGTTCAATTCTTTTGCAACGATTAATTTCATGCCTTTTATAAAAATTAGGTTGAAAGTAAAATGTAATTAATACTAATTTATATTTATTTTCGAATCTAAACGCCCAAATGAGGGCAAAAATTCTGTTGAAATAAGACTTCAAAAAAGATCAAAATTGGAAGATTCGTGTTAAAGTACATATTTTGATTTACTAGCAAGTACATATTTGGTTATTCATCAATCACCCTTCATACTCGTGTGTTTGATAAAATGCAAATTTCTATTGCAAAACATTTTGTTTGCATAATTATTAACACATTAAATTAAATATTACAAACCAGTGAATCTGGAAAATAACACATGAGCGTAAAATTACACGATTCTTATTATAAATATATGATTTTTGAAATCCATTTGTTTTTTATGAATGACAGCATTTATTTTTAAGGTCTGGGAAATTCCATTCTTAAGGAAAATGGGGAAAAGCGCTCAAAGAAAGGTCAAGACGCAACGGCCAAAGAGTCTTCGCGATCGACCCCAGCAGCGAATGCTGGGAAAATTCCCACCTCCGTCAAAGAAGAGGACAGATGCCCGCCAAAAATCAAAGAAGGCATTCACAACAAATCGGTAGCATCGCCGCAGGCGAAAGTAAAAGAAACCGACTCTAAGAATTCTGAGAGATTTCAAAAGAAATCGAATGTCAGCGTGTTGCAAAATGACAGACGATCTAAAAACGGTGCTGGCGTTTCCAACAATAACAGCAGTCTAACCACCCCTTTCTCGAAGGGAATAAAATATGAAATAGAAGACGCAGAAAGTGATTCGAATGATTGCCCGAAATCTAAGCCTAACGCGGCAGCATCTTCTAAATGTAGTGAGAACAAATACCGCACAGGTATTTTGGAACACTCTTCGAACAAAATTAGTGATGAAATTAATAACGCACAAAAGAAAGCAAAGGTAAAATCCGAGAATGATTCGGAACTGCGAGTTGGCAGCTCTATCAAATCGGAGGTAGATCAGTTAGAAACTGAAAAATGCCTTAATGATAATAAGAATGATGTTAAGCCTATTAAAACAGTAAAGACCGAAACTATTCAGCCAAACATTTCCAAGAAAAAAGAAATTTGTAAGAAGGAAGTGATCAAAACATTTGATAAGCAAAACACTTCTAACACGCCCAGTAAGACAAACATATGTACAAATAGTATTAACAAATATTTAAGTTATCAAAAAAGAACAGACGATCTTTCTAATAATAAAGTCTCTTGTCAACAAGGTAACAAACTTAGTTGTAACATGGAATGCCAATCAAGTGAGAAACTGAAACTAGAAAAGTTCACTAACCTCGCTACAGAAAAACAGCATGTTCCTCAATTAAGCCAGCAAGATGTCAATCGGCTTTCGAATGCAGTTGGAAATAGTTCAGAGCCTGGTCATAAAGATCTGTCTGCGAAGCAGTTAGAAAATCGGGTAACTACCAACGCCCATCATATAAGTTTTCAAGGCACAATTGCTTGTCATCGAGATCTTCATCAAAACAAACCTTATGTCAACCACATAAGCCGAAAAGAAAATAGTCAGATTAAATCCCAAGAAGAAAGGAAACAATTTATTCATATTAGTGCCGATACTTTCAACCAGTCTTTCAGTAGGTTAACAAATGCTAAGCAGCCGCAACCTAATAAAAAACTAAACAATCAGAAATTTGATGTATCTAATAAAAACATTACAAATTTAAATACCATGATATGTAATCAATTTGAAAATCATTCTAAAAATAATATGACTTTAACTAAATACTCCCATTCAAGTCCGCATGACCAAATGACCATTTATGCTGACCATAGACTTAGCAATCAAATTTGTAATAATAAATTCAAAAATGAGCCAAAGGCACACGAAAGAAGGGATGTCGAGGTAGATGAAGATGAAAAACGCGTTCAAGAAGCTCAAGAAGCCCTTAGGAGTTTGACAAGAAATTGTGTTAATGACAAATCCTTTTCGGACAATAAGATTGAGAAACCTTTCTTTGAGAATTTGTTCGAGAAAAAGGCGTCAGACATTGCTGTGTCACACAGTTCATGGAAAGACGTGGTAAACGTGAGTTCGACACCTATTAGTACGCCTCCTGGAAAGTTTGAAGTTAAAGACATCTCTAAGGAAACTGCAACAGAACTGGTTGTGGAGGTTGTTCATTCTCAGAAAGATCCTAACAGGGACTGTGATGTAAAGCCCATCGATGGAAACAAACAAGGCGGTAAGAGTTTAGTTTTTTGTTACTTTGACATTCTGTTTATCTATTAAAGTCAGCAATTTAAAGTAACTGTCATAACGATAATGCTTTTTCAAGGTTACAAATCATTGAAATTCATTTAAGATTCTAATAAATGCTTTCCTTTTTTAATATGTTTTGTTGAAAGTGTAAAAAAATACCAATATCGTAAATTTCAATAATGGAATATTTATTTTGCGCATGAAAACTCCACTTTTCATGTCCTTAACACTAATATGACTACAAGTGGCGTGTGATCTGTGATTTACTTTTAAATAATAGCAATATTTAATATTGTAAACTAATATTGATTTTTTCTTGCTCATTGTTTTATTAAAATTCTAAAATTTAACTTTAAAAGGATTCTTTAAACTGCTTTTAAAAGGATGTTTTTATAATGTTTAAACAAACTCGGCATTATTATCAAAAACCAGAAAATATTTTATTCTTTGACAATGTTACCTTTGGTGGCCAGTTATACCATCCAATGCTCTTTATCTCATTGTCTTTGGTGTCAGTTGTAAAGACCTTGGATAAAAAGCATCGCCCATTGCAATTTAAGTTAATTATAGAAAGTTTTGTTTCGCAAAGTGTTTTCCAAAACTAAAGCCTGCATATGGGCTTCAAGAAGTACAAGGAAAAAGGATGTCTTTGGTTTAATTAAATATTTTAAACGTTTAATGTAAAGACGGAACCTAGAAGAAAATGCTTTAAGAATTGTGGTTAACAAAGCATTTGATAGTAACCACAATCAATATCTTTGATTTAGTTGATGCCACTTTTCAACAGTGCTTCCGAAAATGGTATTAGTACAACATCTTATAAAGTTTGGCTTGCTTCGGGAGCATATACTAGTTTCAAACTCTTAACACACGTAAATAGAATTATCGCTGTGTCTTAAGTAACTACAGAGACTTGGAAAGGTTTAAAACAACCTTTTTATTGAAACAGAACTTTGAACATAAATACACGTCTTGTGCTAACAAAATCACCCACCACTTGTGGCGATGTAGCTAAAATAACTTTCAAGTTCAGAATTTAAAACGTAGCCTAGTAGTCAAAGACTATACAATTAAATTTAAATCTAAGTTGGCTCAGAAAACTCTAAGTTAAGTATCAAATTTAAATATCGGCAGCAATTACGCGGAGCCGAATAATTACAAACTTATCAAAGATGGCAGAACTATAAATACGTGTCTGAGAGTGGAAGAAACACTTTCTCTCTTACAATCCAAAAGCCTCAGCTTAAATACTATCCAACTGATTGCATCCTGGTGAGGAAACGGAAATTAAAATTTATAGCAAAGGCTAAAATTATAAACAACTGGTTAATTTCAAATAATAACTTTATAATCTTAAAAAGAAAGCGAAAACCAATTGTCATGACATTTTCCACTTGAATGGAAACAAGCATAATATAACTGATTATTCTCCCATGAAATAAGCATAATATAACTGATTATTCTCTCATAAAAATAAGCATAATGTATCTGATTATTCTCTCATGAAATAAGCACAATATAACTCATTATTCAATATATCACTGTGACAACTTCTTTGTCAATAAATTGGAAGAAAAACTGTTATATTGATATAACAAACATGCAGCAGTATTTTCTTTACATATCATTTGCATAAATGCTAACATTTTTGTAATATATCTATATTCGGCCCATAATATTTATATTAGTTGATACTGTTTTTTAAACAATCTAAATGTCTTCAAGTAATCAAGAGTAAAGAAATTCTATCCCTTGGTGTTTTAGAATAATTGCATGTTATTTCTGAAGCTTAGAAGTTCTACAAACACAAAAACAACTAAATCATCCAACATTCCTAAGCTTTAAAATTAGCCAAAAACGCATCATTAGATGTTTAATAAAACTCTGTTGATTTCAAGGTAATCAGACAAAATTTCAGGAACAAAAACAATTATTTTTGCTGCTGAAGAAGAAAATCCAAAAGTTAAATAGTTTATATATTAAAATAAAGTACTAATTAAACCACAGTAGAGAAGAGAAATGTACTTCCAGAATTAACATAATTATTATCACGTTATTTTTTTGATATTTATATAAAAACTGTTTAATTGTTTAATAAATGCATTCAATGTAACCATATATTTTAATAACAACACTGCTTACAAATACCAAGATACAACTTCTGATTGAATATTTGCCTAACAAAAGTTCATTTATTCTATTTTTGATTTCTCAGCTAAACAAGATGATACGAAATCCATGAAGGAATACGACATGGAAAACCTCTTGCAAATCGAAGCAGAATGCGCTAACATACTTGCAGCTTCTTTTGGAACACAGCCGCCTCCTCAGGAAACTATTACCTACAGAAGACCGGTAGAAAGTTCTATATTTTATTCGTGACAAGTAGTATAATTGTAATTTAAGAATGTATAAATAAATCTAAACATATATGAATACACAAATTCTGTTTTTGTTTACGCCATTTAGATACTAATCATTTGTTGAATTCAAATCTTCATTTAGATTTCATGAATGATATGTTTTAAAATTAGGACCTTAAGAAAAACTTAATGAATCTTGCCAAGAGTGTATCTTCTGTTCTTCAAAAACTCCTTGTGAAATTGCGATTCCGTTCAACTATTTTAGAAATAGCTAGAATTTACAGGAGTTTTCTTCATGATACAGCTTTGCATCTTCCAAACGGTAGACTTTGGAATGTACTCTTTTCTAGACCACAACTTGTTACTGATTCACATGGTGCGGCTGCAGTTACAATGTTTAGAACGTTACCTGGGCAGGATTGCCTCTGTGCTCATCTTTTCCGTTTCAATATTTTGGACTCTCCTACGTGTTCTTTTTGTATAACTAGACAAGATACCGGCTGCTTTGCATTTGGACGAGTGCGCTGCAGTATCTGCTTTTTCTTGTCGTGTGGCAAGATATTGGGGAACCCGTTGTCTAATGGCCTAGTGGCCAAACGACAGGCATTTGATAAATAAATAAACCTTAATGAAGGTCCTTGGCATAATAGGCTTAAACACTCTGTTTACAAGAGATTTAAATATGAGTCTCAATCGCCAAAAACGAATACGTGGTAAATTTTCGATGATACAAAATTTTCGATAAATCGAACTGAATGTTTTTTAACATTAAAATACACTAATGTCTTTTATCGTTTTAATACAATTTATCGTACAGTTCAGCAGCTGCTGTTAATAATGCGCTAAACACTCTTAACTAAACACCACGATGCCCTGAATTAATACTGTATCAACTAAAGCTTCAGGTGATGGCGAACCATTTTCGTATGGATTTTTTGTTTCGCGACTTTGATGATCCCTATTGCAGTAGTAGGATCATAAATCCTGCTTATGGTTCACCCAAAAAGTGGCATAAATCAACTTATTCCTATTCAGCCAATACTCCAAGTGGTTGAACAAGTTTCTTTCAATTTTAAAACCGTTCCTGCAGTCCATGTGATGTGGCAATACTTTACTACAGCTTCAGGTGATGGCGAACCATTTTCGTATGGATTTTTTGTTTTGCGACTTTGATGATCCCTATTGCAGTAGTAGGATCATAAATCCTGCTTATGGTTCACCCAAAAAGTGGCATAAATCAACTTATTCCTATTCAGCCAATACTCCAAGTGGTTGGACAAGTTTCTTTCAATTTTAAAACCGTTCCTGCAGTCCATGTGATGTGGCAATACTTTACTCACATTTTCTTGAATGTTGTCCATAAGGAATTTTGCGTTATTGTTTGGTACTTGAACCAAGAAGCACTTACTGTCGTCCTGGCAAATGCCACCTAAAATCTAGTATTGTGTATACTCTGCACTATTCTTCTATTTCATGAAGAGAGATTTATAAGTCAAGATTTTATCAGGATTTCCCATTTTGTTAGCTGAGTGTGCTGTTAGAAATCCGTAGACACTGAATGAATTACTTGTGCATATCGGTAATCGGCTGTTTTTCGCCGAGATTGAAACGCCCTGATTCCCATTTTTCGTCCAGTCCGTTATTGCACTAGAAGTACCGATGACATTTTGGTAACTTTCATTATCATATTTAAGTGGCTTATTAATGGCCGAGCGGATAAGATCGCTAATTTATTAGAACCTCATGCCGGTTTGTATCGTCCTGAATGGCCTGGCCAAAGAATACGTACTGTTAAGAAGGAAAACTTCGCAGAAGCAGAAGTGGCTCCCTTCCAACGAAAAGCGAAACAACTGCGCATGCGTGAAATATCTGTCGCCAAAAAGCGCCAAAGCTCGAAGCTGAATGTCGAAGTTGGTTTGGACAGGTTCGACTGTTACGTTTAGCAAGAGTTTAAACATAGAATAGGTTCTTTGGTTTCAAGTAGCGATATGGACAATGGAAGTTCAACAGCCAGTGAAAATGAAACTTCACCTAATATTTCATCATTTCCGAATTTAAATTATCGCGACAAGTCAAAGAACGATTCATCTTAACCCGTGTTCCTCAATTTCCTATACACGTCGCGAAGGGGAAAATGTGGGCTAGGTACCAAAGAACCGGCATATCACAGAGGGGAAATTCTCGCCAAATCCCTTGGCGAATGTTCCCTTTTCTTTGTAGCGGCGTTGCAGACAAAGTGGTTTACATTACGTCTATGGAGCCTTTCCTTCTTTACATAGAGGTTCTTTGGCCTGGCTGCATGTGAGTTTCGTAGGTTTTCGCATATATAGGGTGATTTAATTTCCTCAGAGCGTACTCCACGTAATGTGGGTAATCTTAACATAATTTCAAGTCATTACAAATTCAAATAGCACTGTTCTGACGTACTTGCGATTCACGGTATTTGTTATTCAAATAGCATTTCTCTGATACGTAAAAAAATTTCAATTTTTTTTATTTTGAATTTGTTTCTATGTTTTCATGCATCAAAATAATCCTCATCATTAATGTCTGCAATAATTTCTGTCTTGAAGTAATTTTATTTTCTTTTACGTATATTTGTATTTTCTTTTACGCAGAATCCTAGGTACTTTTGCCAAATTTCTTGTTAATTCAATTTTTTTTCTTTAAAACATTTTATGATGCCTTCAGTTTATTTCAATTCGAGTGCTTTAGATTCCTGGAGAATTTCTAGCTCTTTCAGAGCTTAGAAAACAAATCTGAGAAATATTCTCAAAGTTTCTTCTGCAAGGGGCTTGTAATATAGGAATATAATACAAACAATATGCCTTCAAGTTAAAAACATCTTAGAAGCTTAATCATAGACAGTTGGCTTTAGACGTCAGGCATATCAAGGAAAAGAAAATATGAAAGTATAGATGAAAAATATCACCTAGATCATAAGTAAGGAAGATGATGCAGGTGACAAGATCATTAATGCCGTGCGGGCATTAAGGTTGAATAAATCTACGAGAGCAACAACCGTAACATCTTGGTTACTTTCGTGGTCTCTTCACTTTCATCTTGCTTTTTAACCAGTTAGCATTTCATGTAACAAATTCAAAATTTAAAAACAAATTTGAATCTGAATCTTTCAGCATTTATATTACGCTTAAAGTGGATTTTTTTCCTTTATAGACACATACGCATTTCGAGAGCATTTTGGTTAACGTTACCTTGGGATAAAAATGTATAAAAACATCTTATCTTTAGAATTTCCGATAGACAGTCTCGCACCCCAAATAAAAATGTTTTATTTCCTACAGTGTTGCCACTGCATGCTTTCAGATTGTTGCCGTTTTTAATCGAAAATTCATTAAAGTTTTCCAAAATATGAAATAGATAATAAAACAAATCGAAATTCCAAATGCGGGCTTCCGGGTGCCCATGTTTGGGTGGAGGAATATGTTATTCAAAGTTTGATAACTGTACGTACCGTTATTTTTTTCACGCAAAAAACAAAATACATTCATGTAGATTCTTCATTATTTAGTTTCTTTAAAAATAATACAGGGCGATAATTTTGGTGGCAACAATTGGATAAGTAATGTTGCCGTTTATAGTGATTTGATGCAAAATGCCGTTTCGAGACTAATAACTCTTCTAGGCTAATAATTCCACAAATTTACAAGCAAAAATCTAAAACAATTGTTTTGAAAACAGCATGCACTTTATTAATTCAAAAAAAATGAACGTTACTCTTTATCATTAGATAATATAATATCAACAAAATCTATTTAAAACAACGTTAGGCGATTGAGAGAAAAACCTAGACACAAGTGGCCTTCTTATTGGTCTTTATTCTATCTAAACTTCTGGTGAGTTAATTTAATGTCATATATCTAATTCAAGCTAACAGCTTTTAGATGACTTTTCATTTCATACCATAAAATATAATTTTGCACCATTTTTAATCTCTGAATAGTATCCAAAGAGGTAACCTTAGCAGAATACATTTAAGCGCAATAAATCAATCCCATTTACGCCTTTTCGTAATTTTTAGTCCAAAGGGGCTTTGTCCCTGAAGGACTATTGTTTTCGTTTTGCGATTTTGCGTCGGAAACATTAAAAGTCTGTATCACTTTTCAAACTGCTGCCACAAAATATTGCAGCCCAGTATTATATTTAAAGAAATTAAATAATGAAGAAAAAGAAATTAATGAAGAATGTGTATAAATGTATGTATGTTTCTCGCATTGTGATAAAACGACGGTACCTAAAGCCATCGAATTTTGAATGCCGTCATTCTGCTGCGAATATAGGCATCTGTAAGCCCAAATTTGAAATTTGGAATTTGTTTTATTAACTATTTCATATTATGTAAAACTTTAACGAATTTTTGATTAACAGACTCGAGGATTTCAAAGCGAGCAATGGCAACGTTGTACAAAAAAACATTTTTATCTGCAGCGCGTGAGACTGTGTGTTAGGAAATTTTAAAGATAGGCTCAGTTTAAAATTATTTTTCGATATTGTTCTTTAACTGAATTTTATGGTTTAAATGCGAAGAACATGATATTCAATAAATAATAGTAGCATACAAAATGTTTAAAAAACGCCCCTTTGGACGTAATTTAAAATCTGAAACCTTTCAGATTTTTTTTTATTATTATTATTATTTTTTCATTTGTCTTTCTTTCACATAATGTGTTCTAACCGGAAAAAATGCGTAGCTAGAGATACAGATCAGACTTAAATGAATAATATTTAAAGGGATGATCTCAGCAAAATTTATTAAGATCACATTTAACCGCAATGAACTCAGAAATATTTTCACTTCTCCTTAACATATATTCCTATGCAAATGTTCTACTGAGAGAAAAGATGCAGTTAGAGATATTAGGGAGATTAAAATGGAAATTAGAAGTCTATTTTCTGAACAAAAGTAAAACTACCTTTTATAGTAATAAAATTTATAAAAGAATTGTGGAAGATTTTAAAGGATATGAGACTAAGCAATTTATGATGACATAGTCTCAGTCAATTGCATAAAAAGTATATAAAGAAACATTCAAAAAAAAAATAAAGAAATTTTCATTATCATTATTTCAGTAGCAAAAATAACAATTAAATATTTTACTCAAAATATCTATGTTTGTATATGAATAATATAAAACAACAAGCCACTCTAATGCGTGTATTAAATTTGTATTAAAAATAAATTTCACAAGCATATTTAATAATCTAAAATGAATGGTTTGATCATATTAATAAAGCTATTTAAAGTTGTACAGGACTTTCTGTGCTTTTAAATAATACATATACAAATTTTTAAATTAAATGTTTTGTCAAATCTCATAATCCTGTCTGATAAAAAATGAATTTTATTTAAAAATAAATTGTATAGTTAATGAGGAAGGACATTGTTCTATTAAATTCTTTAATACCTCAAAAAGTAAAACTCGTAAGAATCTGAAGACTTATGTAATCAGTTAAATAAATTAGAAGATTAATCATATTTATTTATTTCAAAGAAAGTTTAAAGACGTTTTATGAATTATATATATCACCAACGATTTGTCAAGAAACTGCATAGCATTTCAATTACATTACATTACAATGTAATAAATATAAATCATTTCTTTAATCCCTCTATATGCGTATAATATTTTCAAACTAAATTTTTCTGCCTGAAAAACTTCTTTATGTTGTCCTGTTATGTAACAGACATCTCATTTCCTTATTCTATTATAAACCTGCTGAATTCAACGTATATTTAACCTTACTTAAATTTGAATGAAAATAAAATGTAATTCTATTATAAATACGAAAGGGAGATGCTGAGAATACATTCTCCGTGCCATTTTGAAAATGTATGCTGAAATACTTTTAGAAGAGGAACATAGTTAAAAAGAATCACTTTTCTCTCTTCTAATAGTGTTCTCCTGAAGACTGCGATAAGTCTAACATTTCGGCAGAGTCCACTCCCTCCCCTGCGTCTACTCCCTCCCGATCTGCAGGCTCTCGCACTCCTTCTCCACTCTCCTCTCCGCCATCCACCCCCCGCCACAACCCAGAAGGAGATGAGGAAGAGGAGGATGCGGAAGAGAATGAGATTCGAACGAAGCGCTTCTGCTCCTCCCCTCCGATGGCTGTGGACGTTGCAGTGGGAGACTCCTGTCCCCAGCAGGAGGACGAAGATGAGCTCTTATTGGCGGAAGGTCACGTGATGCGAGAAGTTTCCACAACTTCTACCAACACAGATTTCACGTCGTCCGAAAGCACACAGGTGTCAGCGGGGGCACCAATGTCTCCTTCGACTGTACCCGGTAAGGGAAAACCTCATTAAAGAGGATATGTATTCGCCTCCTCCAAAAAAATATATACTCATTCTTTCTGTGAATATGATTTTCAAGAACATGGATCTCTCGATTTACTGCCGAGTATCAGGTTTACGTTTTAAAAAAAAAGGTTGTTTATTGCAAAACGATACCCTCACAAATCATCAGTATGAATCAAAACTGTCTATATAAAATGAAAAAAAAACTTTTTTTTTAATTCTGTTTTTACTCAAGTTTGATTTTTAATCACACTTTTTCAGGTTGATGCTATATTTTAATATTCGGAAATATTGTTCTTTAACGATGATTATAACTTATTTTTTTAATTTCTAATGATGTTTATTCTTTCATTATTTGATGTTTGTTCTTCCATTATTTATAAAATGCTCCGTCCGTCATTAGTACTAATTTAATTTGCATAACCATCTGCTTTTTCAAGCAGATGGTTATGCAAATTGTAATAGTACGAGTAAATTGTTAATAATATTTTTCTACGAATTATAATATTGTTGCGTTAGACGGGTTCGTGGATTTGAGAGTATCCGATGAAAACACGATGCAGAACAATAAAAAGCACAATTTATTTACAAGAATCACTATTTACAGCACAGTTCCAAAATTACCTTTAGAAGCGTCGAAAATCTACAATAAATACGCTGAAACAATCAGCAACACAGCTTCAGGCTGTAACTGTAAAGGTAGCTTCACCGCAACACTAAACTTATAATAAACACCGTGGAACAATCACCAATACACTGTCAAGCTATACTGTAAAGGCAGCTTCACGGCAAAGCACTATCTCGATTGCTTTCCGTTCACAGAACTCTCGCGTAGCAGCTATTCTCACAACTAATCACACTGCTCGCAACTTGCAACAACTAACTCGCAACTCTTGGACACGCAAGGGTTTAAATAGCTTTTCTTTAAGTTCCACACGTTTCGAGAAATATGTCGACAGGAAGTTATTCTAGAAGCTTCCCGATTGGACTATGGGATATCGCCGATTTGGTCGCCAAATGGGCGATAAAGTCGCCAATCTGGCAACCCTACCATACACTCTTTTATGCCAACCCTAGTGCTGTGCCGGAAAGCTTACGTACAGGCGCAACCGCCGAATTTTTCGCAACAATATTCTTCTTTCACATTTTTTAACTTCATCGGATTGTTTTCGATTTTGATTTTACCATCGTCCTAGTTCTCGGCTTTACCCTCGTAAATCGAGAGTTGTCACCTCTTAGCAAAATTTCCCTAAATCATAGAGAAAGGTACAAAGAGTGTGCATATGACAACCCATACTTTACACAAACGAATTGAAACAGAAAAAACTTCACTTATTAGAATGATTTAAACAACTAAGATATTAAAATTAGTGAATCAATTAATTATTTAAACACATTATCACTTAGCTTTGTAATCTTAATGTTAGTTATTTTGAAGTTAGAATAATAAAGTTCATCATCAGAATGATTTTATCTGAGTCATGTAAAGGCTAACTCTTTGTAACAATTACACAAAAACTAAAATACACAGTCCAGTCACATTAATGTGACCATCTGTCAAAAGCCAGAATAACCACCTTTCGCAGAGCGGACTGCTGCGAGACGTGCAGGAAGAGAGTCACATAGGTCCCTGAAGGTGTTCTCTGGGATGTTGAGCCATGCCGACTCTAATGCCGTGGCCAGCTGCGCTAGATTACGCGGTTGAGGATCCATGGCGCGAACAACTCGATCGAGATGGTCCCACAGATGCTCGATTGGGTTTAAGTCAGGTGAGTTTGCTGGCCAGGGGAGGACGGTAAACTCATCCTGGTGCTCTTCGAACCACGCACGTACACTGGCAGCTGTATGGCACCTCGCATTGTCCTGCTGGAAGATGCCATCATCCTGAGGAAAAACAATGCGCATGTAGGGGTGAACATGGTCCGCAAGGACAGATGCGTACTTGTATTGATCCATTGTGCCTTCCACAATGATCAGTGAACCTAGAGAATGCCAGGAAAACATTCCCCAGACCATAATGCTCCCGCCTCCAGCTTGGACCGTTCCGGCAATGGTTGCAGGGTGGTTCCTTTCAGAGGTTTCACGCCTTATACGCCAACGTCCATCTGTCCGATGGAGCATAAAACGCGATTCATCCGAAAACGCAACCTGTCGCCACTCAGTGGACGTCCAGCTGCTGTACTGGCGTGCAAATTCTAGCCTTCGCCGTCGATGAACAGCAGTCAGCATAGGTGCACGAACCAGGCGTCTGCTTCGGAGGCCCAGACGCAGCAATGTTCGCTGAATAGTACTTTGGGAGACACTTTTGGTAGCCCCTTGGTTCATTTTGGTGGTCAGTTGCTCAACGGTAGCCCGTCTATCTGCCCGAACGCATCTCCGCAACCGTCGTTCGCCTCTGTCATCTATGGCCCGTGGTGCACCACATTTGTCACGTCGCTGATTTTGGGCAGTCCCATTTTGCCATGCACGGTACACTTTTACCACGGCGGCACGCGAACAGTTCACAAACTCAGCCGTTTCGGAAATGCTTCCACCCTTGGCCCGAAAGCCAATGATCATGCCCTTTTGGAAGTCGGATAAATCGCTTCGTTTCTGCATTACGCCAACGATTGAAATGTTTTCCGAAGCCCTCACACACCCTTTATATACGCTCAACTTTACTGTGCTGCCACCTGCCTTCTGTGATTGGTTATTTAACTCTGACATGGAAAGTACGTGGTGGTCACATTAATGTGACTGGACTGTGTAGTAAGTAAAATAGGAAATGAATGCATATGCTTGCTTTTTACGTACAACGAAAAAAAAAGCACAATTCATCAAATATTGCTGCTGTTCCAATTGCTATCGTAAAATTCGGAAACAGCTTTTGAAGAGAAAATGGTGAGAGAGGAAAAAAAGAAAAAAACCAGTCCCTGTCAAATGGAAGCATAACGCAAAAAAAAAAGAATAAAGTAACATTAACTAGCCAAACGTGGCACATTGGTATTTCAAATAATCGTTTAGCAAGAACAAACACATAGGAAATAAAAGAAATCAATCCAATTACCCTAAGATTAACTTTGCTGTATGCATGTGTCAGGACTTAGTTTTCTGTGTGTATTCTTTGAGAACATGGTAATTCTGTAATAGGGTTCTTATCCTTACGTTCTAAGTCCTGAACTGGAACAGGGAGCGGAAGGTACGCTATGTTCTGATGTAACTGCTGGGCTGGAGAATAACTGCACGTGAAGGGATTTGAAATCCTCTTTTATTCACTCACTATTAAATACAAACCTCCCAATTCGGGAGAGATACAGAACGTAACAGACCAAACTTTGGTCGAACTTAACAATCGAATAAATTTAAATAAATTAAAATATAACTTAAATTAAACTTTGCTTCGCAGAGCAATTCGCGGAGATTGGCCTCTATCTAAAAGGGTGCGTAGCAAGGTATACTAAATACTACCGCACTTTAATTTATTTTACAAAGCAATCACGTAGTAAGCACTATGGCTTATAAATTTAAACTGCTAGCTGGTCAGGCGAACGTTGAGCAGCGTGACCGTGATCTGAGGCAAAGCTCTCACACACCGAGAGGTTTCTACCTCTGTCTTAAATAGTGCTTGGCTGAACTTCAAAAATTAGCATAAGCTAAAAACGCGCGCTTCTTCTGACAGGAAGTTGAAGCAGAGAGGAGATAGAAAAGATTTAAATTAAAATAAACTTGGTTAGTTTAACTAAAACCTTACAAACTTCCCGCCAGAATTGCGATAGTTAAACTACTTTGGTCCAAACGGACCATGTTGAAAACTAGCAATTCTAAATAGTCGAAAATTTCACTGTTCTAAACTTAGGCCAACTCTTACAAGGCAATATATGTTTGTGTAAAATACAGACGAAATTTTCTGGAACAACAATCTTCAACATTTTTTTTTTCAAGTCTTATTCTTCAAACAGTCTTACTCCTTCCAGCAAAATCTGGAAGGAAAACAACTTTAGTATGACATAATAACAGAATAATTCTAAGTGGTACAAATCCTTATTTTTTTTTTTTTGTGTAATTTTGCACACACACATTATCATTCAAGCACAATTAAATTCTTCCCCCGTATGCTCTCTCACCGGTGTTGGATGTAAAGCAAACCGCCATTGCGGGTTTTTATGTGTTCGGGGGTGTTCAACTCTTCCACCTACAATCGACTAACATTAGTTAGAACTTGACATACGAGACCTGAAAAAAACGCCCTATAACCAGCTAATCCTAAGGTTCTCACTAGCTTTATGTCTAACACTTTAAGTGTATTTGGTGGAGAGCCTAATTAACACTTGCATTCTAAAATAGTCAATCTTTAACTTTTCATGCATACAAATTCGCAGTTTGCACACAACATTCACATTAATATTGCACTTAACGTGCATTGCTAGCATAATATTATTTGTTACATTTCATAACACATTAACAATTTCATAGCAATCCTGAAATGCAAATAGAGGTTAAATTTCTAAGCTTACAGAAATATAGGTTAAATTTCTAAGCTTACAGCAAGTGCTTCCTATTCCTTTCTCAAGGTACTTTCTTGAAATATCAAATTACATTGAATTAATAGTCTACAGACTAAATCGTGTTTTTCAATTTTCCGAATTTTCATTCTAGACATTTTACAAGTCTTTAGACAAAGCGTCATACAAAATCATTTAGTTAACATATTCTTTTCAGCAATTCATTGCTTTTACAGAATTAATCTATTTACAAAACATTAAGTGATTTTAAATCTTTGAAAATTACAATTTCTTTTAACAAAACATTTTACTTTCCATATGAGGACTTATCGCTCACTTGGCGTAAAAGTCAACCTCGCTTGAGGTAAAATCAGCCCTGCAACTTGCAGTATACTCAAAAATTAACTAAACTTTTGAATACGAAATTGTACTTATCTTATTATGATCGTCCATCCTTTTCTTGGCCCAATCTTTAAAACTTGAGTAAGTTGTGGCCTGGTTCAGTTTCCTCGTTTTTCGTTGTTCTTTCGGAGCCTGCTCGTCTCTTTTTCTTTTGAAATTCCGTCGTTGTATCCTCGGCAATTTCCTTTGTAGAGGAGGTTGCTCCGCTGGACGTTTGGTGGACTGGGCCCTTCTCTCCTGGGCCCTTGCTCGTTGCTTGTCCTGGTTCCTGCTGTATTCGGGAAGTTGATTCTCAGGCTGCAATCGACGTTTCTTGCTTCTCAGGCACCTGTCCGATGATTCCACAGTTCTTTTGGATACATTGGGCTTCCCTTGCCCATTCTGCTTTCTTCTCTTGGTGCGCTCGTAATTCCGTTCGTAGATTTGTTCACCTGCATCGTGAGACTTTCTTTTGAAACCACCTTTTTGGTTCTTATTTCTTTGTTGGGGGGGAGCTTTCTTCTTCTGACATTTCGATGCCGTTGTAGCTGGTTCCTGCTGTTTTTGCTGACGTATATCTTCCTGGCTAGTCGATTGCCTCGGATCCTGAAACGAATCTTTAAATACAGCCATTTTGCTGCGATTATAGAACGGTTTTATTTGGTCCACATTCGCTTTGAGCGTTTGACCATCATTTCTTTTTAATATAACCACTGCCCCCGTAATTTGTTCAATTGTGAACGGGCCTTCAAAACGCGGAAAAAATTTCCCCACCTTTTCCTCTGGGGCATTTGACAAGTTGTGTTTAATCTTCAACACTTCATCTCCCACATTGTACTTGACCTCTCTTCTTTTTAGGTCATAGTACAATTTCTGTTTTCTTTGGGCCATTTCTATATTTTCCGTCGCTTCCCGTATTAACTTTTGTATATCACTCATTTTAAATTCTTCTGCCCTTTCCTGTACAAAGAACAGTTTATCTAGGGGGGTCAAGATCTTTCTTCCTAAGAAGAGTTCAGCGGGTGTTTTTTGTGTAGTATCGTGTTTGGCGGTCCTAAGTGCAAATGCAAATTCATTTATATGGCTATCCCAGGTAGAGTGATAGTTTTTCACATAACTACGAATTATTTTCACTACATTTCTATTCACCCGTTCCGCTATGTTTGACTGCGGACGATACGGGACCATCTTTAGATGACGTATGCCCAGTTTTGCACACATTTCCTCAAACATTTTACTAACAAACTGAGGACCATTGTCTGAAATAACTTTTAGGGGCGCCCCGTATTTTAAAATATACTTATTTAGAATTGAATCTACTACAATTTTTGCAGACGCGCGTTTTAACGGAATTAACTCTAACCATTTGCTAAAATGATCCACTATAACTAAAAGATATCGGCTTTTATTAACTTTACTTCGAGGGTAAGGTCCAAGTAAATCGATGCCTATTATTTGATTTGGGAATTCTGATTTAATACTATTTAGGAACCCGGCCGGGCGGAAATTAACATAATTATTTAATTGACATGTTGGGCACGACTGGACATACGCCCTAGTAAACTTTTGCAGTTCTGGAAAGAAAACTGCCTCGCGAACTCTCTGAACAGTTTTTCTTATACCTAAATGAGCCGAAATGGCACAATCATGCAACTCTTCTAATACATTCAACCTCATGCTAGCTGGGATAACCGGTCTATATTCATGATTCTCATTAGTAGCTTTCGTATAGAATAACAGTCCGTCAATTAATTCGTAATTTTCGGCCCTATTTCTTATCGGCACAATATCCGGATGATTGAAATTCTCAGGGTCGGCCAAATAATTGTATATATTTTTGAACTCCGGATCTTTTTTGAGTTCGGCTATTACTGTTTCACGAGAATCTAATACTTTGGATGTTAACATGGCTATCTTAATTACACTTCCATTTTCATCTAAGTTAATTCTGCTTAAAGCATCTGCCACAACATTTTCCTTTCCCGGCGTATGTTTAATTATTAGGTTATATTCCTGTAATTTGAGAGCCCACCTTATTAATCTGGGTGATAAATTTTTTCCAGAATAGAGTCTAGTGACCGCCGCGTGGTCGGTATATACAGTTACTGGAGAACTTCCAAAGAACACACGAAATTTCTGTACTGATGCTAACACTGCGAGAGTTTCTCTCTCTGTTGCGGAATAGTTTCTTTGGGTTTCATTTAATGTTCGGCTGAAAAAAGCCACGGGCTGACCATTTTGGGAAAGCACTGCACCAATCGCGAAATCTGAAGCGTCCGCTGAAATCTCTAATCCTTTATCCCCTTCTGGAAATTTTAAGACGGGAGCTTGAGTCAATGCGTCTTTCAATTTTTGAAACGCCAAGTTGGCTTCTGCTGACCACGAAAACCTAGCTTTTTTTCTTTTCAACTTTAGCAGTGGCTCAGCTATTTTTGCAAAGTCTTTAATGAAAGCCCGGTAATATGAACACATCCCGAGAAACGACGATAATTTCTTCGCTGTTTTAGGAACAGGATAATTTCTAATGGCTACTATTTTTGACTGATCCGTTTCGATTCCCTTTTGGGAAATTTTAAATCCTAAATAACGTAACTCTTTTGCGGCAAATTTACATTTAGACGCATTTATCTTTAAACCAGCTTCGTTTAACAATGAAAATACTTTTCTTAAATCTTGTAAGTGTTGTTCTAGAGTACTACTCGTAATTATAATATCGTCTAAATATATGAAAGTGCTTTTACCAAGGACTGGTCTTAAGACGATGTCCATACATCTTTGGAACGTTGCCGGCGCGCCGGATAATCCGAACGGCATTCTAAGAAATGCGTACGTACCAGATTTCGTTATGAACGCGGTTTTGTGTACGTCCTCGGGTTTTACCCCAATCTGAAAATAGCCACTCGTGAGATCTAATGTAGTCATGTATTTTGTAGACGAAATATTTCGAATAATTTCTTCAATTATCGGCAACGGATATACAGGATATTTTGTAACTGAATTTAACTTGCGATAATCTATAGCAAAACGCCACCGCTTCGGGTGCGTAATCGGGTAATCATTATTTTTCTTACACAGGACAACGGGGCTAGCATAACTGCTAGAAATTGGCGTGATGATTTTATTCTTTAACATCTCTTTAATATGATGTTCAATTATTTCTTCTTTTGTCCTATCATATCTATATGGCTTTTGCCTAACTGGCTGAGCGTCCCCCGTGTCAATGTCGTGGTTCACCACCTGCGTAAAGCCTGGTACATCACTAAATAAATTCGCAAAGTGACTTACCAGACCTTGGATTTTCTCTTTTTCCTCTGCTTGTAAATGTTCCAAGTCCAGCTGCGGGGGCTTATCATTCTTCGCTTCAATTGGCTTCATATTTAATGTTAGTTCTCCCCCCTTGAAATCAATTTTTGCTTCTGCCAAACTAAAAAAGTCCACACCTAGAATAATACAAGTCTGCAGGTTACGCACAATATAAAACAGGATTCTTACCTGTTCGTTGTTGATACGCACGAACAATGGTACTTTTCCTAAACAGCTACATTTTTCTCCTTGGGCCGCTATGACATCCGTGTCTCTTGCACTAAAAATTCTGTAACGTCGAAAGTGCTTCTTAAAGAATCTTTCCGATACGAAGCTGCTTTGGGCTCCTGTATCCAAGAGGGCTGTCGCCGGTATGTTGTTGATTAGAACTTCAATCTTCGGCAAACTCAAATTCTTAACGACCACGGTGTTTAAATTGATTTTGGAAGGGTTTTGCGCTGCTTCGGACTTCTTCACCTTCCTCGAAGAAATCCCTCTTAGTTTAAATTCTTTTTCTTCTGGTTGCCCTCGGAATCTTTGCTTGTTCTTCTATTAAATTCCCTTCGTTCGCCGCTCGCTTTAGGAGACACATCTTTCTTCGGCCATTGCTTCGCCTTATTCCCGTAACTTTGATTTTGCTTTTGCTGCGGTCTTGGCGAACTCCACTGACTTCTTCGCTCAAATTGGCGTCGTCGTTCGTTGTCGGCTGTTCTTCGGCTTTCAAATTGTACCGCGAGCTCAAATAATCTGTCTAATGTTGTTGGATTTCTTAGTTCGATGAAATCTTGAACTTGGGGCAGTAGCCTAGGAAGTATAACTTGAATAATTTCAGGATCCGGGCGACTTCCATACAAAAGCTTGAAAACTTGAATTTTCCTCAAAATAAAATTAGACAAATCTTCTATTCTTTCTTGGTATCGGCTAAACAGTTCAGCTTCCAATCTGGCTCGATCTCGCACCACGGGAAATGCTTTCACTAGAGAATTCTTGAAATTTTCATACGTGTATGTGGGGCTTCCTGGTTCCCCCAAGAGATTCTTTCCGATGCACTTGAACCAACTTAGCGCTTGGCCCTTCAAAGCGCTGGTAGCAAGAGCGACTTTCTGAAATTCGTGGACTGGATATAGCATGAAGTGGGAGTCTAGCTTTTCCAGGAAATTGATTACGGCTGTCTTGCCGTCAAAACTTGCCGCTGGCTTCATGGCTGCTCGCATGGTTTGTACGATGTAGCCGAATCCTTCTATGCCAGGAGGTGCTATCTCAGGATTCTGGACAGGTACAGCAGGTGTCTCAGGTTCGTCTTCTTGTTGTTGAGGCCATCCTCTTCTTTTTGTGCGGGCGCCACTATCAGGACTTAGCATTCTGTGTGTATTCTTTGAGAACATGGTAAATTCTGTAAAGGGTTCTTATCCTTACGTTCTAAGTCCTGAACTGGAACAGGGAGCGGAAGGTACGCTATGTTCTGATGTAACTGCTGGGCTGGAGAATAACTGCACGTGAAGGGATTTGAAATCCTCTTTTATTCAATCACTATTAAATACAAACCTCCCAATTCGGGAGAGATACAGAACGTAACAGACCACACTTTGGTCGAACTTAACAATCAAATAAATTTAAATAAATTAAAATAGAACTTAAATTAAACTTTGCTTCGCAGAGCAATTCGCGGAAGTTGGCCTCTATCTAAAAGGGTGCGTAGCAAGGTATACTAAATACTACCGCACTTTAATTTATTTTACAATGCAATCACGTAGTAAGCACTATGGCTTATAAATTTAAACTGCTAGCTGGTCAGGCGAACGTTGAGCAGCGTGACCGTGATCTGAGGCAAAGCTCTCACACACCGAGAGGTTTCTACCTCTGCTTAAATAGTGCATGGCTGAACTTCAAAAATTAGCATAAGCTAAAAACGCGCGCTTCTTCTGACAGGAAGTTGAAGCAGAGAGGAGATAGAAAAGATTTAAATTAAAATAAACTTGGTTAGTTTAACTAAAACCTTACACATGGAACATACAAACTTTGAAACAGCTAATTACATCTGCAATTACGAGTATTATGAGACGACTTAACACATGATAGAGAATAGATAATCTGATAGAGAATCTCATTAATCAAATTCATTAAAATGCGTAAAACTTTTGCGTTCTTTTTGCGATTAGAGGTGAGTAGTGATATATGTTCCCAACTTTAGTTTAGAAATTTATACGGCATATCATAATCGCTTTGAAATATAAACAGATCCTGGATTTTCTATTGGCGTTTAACAATCGATATAGATATTGGTTTGGCTTGCTAAGAGATATCATACATTTGATAATGCTTACATTTTCTTTCTTCAGCAAACGGTTCATGTCCTCGACGCTTTGGGATGTTGGAAGGTCGTCCTTTGACCTACGAGGACCATCTTTTGCCGCTCCCTGACGATGACAATCCTTTGGTAATCGACGAGGGAGGAGACGAAGCTACCAAAGATTCAGAATCACATCATGGGTCTGAATTCTCTTTTCTTTATTTAGTAACTTCACAAAATAAAAAAAGTACAAGTTCATTTCAAAACAGAAAAGAAACACACCAAACTAAAGCATAAAATGAGCAAAGCAACAAAATTGTGTGTGGCATACATTTTAGTCAAGACTCCATCGATTTCGAAGGCAAACAGGTACAGATCCATCTTCAACAGACACACAGATTAGCCATCGAAGACTTGTTAGTTTTGTTTTTTCGAATATAAGACTTGTGTTACTTGAAACTTGAACGCTCTTAATTTAGCCGATATATCTGAAACCACGCTGAGAATATGTGCTATAGATTCCATAAAGATTAAGGTCAGAAACTGAATCTTTAAAAATCCACGAATTTTGGCTATATCAATGGTCATGGGAGGTAATTCTCGGTCAATGATAATTGATCTTAAATAACTGAGTTCATTAGCATACAAAGAATCTGAGGAACAAACTTTTAGAGCTCGAAATGCATAATAGTAAAAAGATGCCGTTTTTTACTTAGCAGGGTGATATAAACTTAGCATGGGAAGGCAAATAAACAGAAAAGGGTTCACGTAAACTGTAATGAAATCAGATTCGTTGCGGATCATAAAACTATCAAGGAAGAGAAAGGTATTGTTAGATTCAGTTTCAAAAGTGAACTGGAAGGCTGAATCAATCGAATTTATAACAGGTAAAAATGTGGGATAAATCTCCTTTATTATCATCAATAAGCGCGAAAACGCCGTCTACAAATTGAATCCAGAGACGGAGAGGTAGTTTCTCAAATAATTTGATCTCCAAACAATGCAGGTAAATATCAGCAAGTACAAAAACTCAGAGGATTACCCATAGCTCATCCTTCAATTTGGCGATCATATTCATTTTAGAAAAACAAAGTGGGTTTAAATTAAGGAGACGTTAGTAAGAGAAATTTATTCTTCAATTTCAGTATGTGTGAAATGCAATTCTCGAAGCCTAATTGCAAGACATTTTAGTGCTCTTTAACATTAGTGAACAGTAATTTAATATCATAAGAAACTCTAATAGAGTGCAGGAGGGTAAATAACTTTAAATTTATTGATGACTTCAAAAGAAACTTTACAACTGGAATATTGTTAGAAAGTAAAGGAGAATATATTGAAATTAAATACTAGGCCAAATGATACGATATCGTTCCTAAGCTGGAAATTACAGATCGAAAAAGAATTCCAATTTGCATAAAATCTAGCCCAGTTAGCAATAGGTGTACTGTTTAGCAATAGATATCTGTTTGCCCTCGAAATTTTTCAAGAATATTAAGAATAAGAAAAAGACTGACCGTTATTTAATAAAATAATCATACAAAATATAAACAACCACTTTATAGTTATGTGTAATTTTTAACTGCACTGTCGATTTCATCTCAATCATTATGATTATTTTACGATTATAATTATGGTACGATTGAAATGCTTCAGTTCTCTGTAAAATATACACAAAATTTTAGACATTTGCTGTGAAGTTGAGATGCAGAAAAAATTTATGACATCATATGTGGGTACGCACTCCTTGCCGTTAGTAAAACTTTTAAAGCATCGCAAAGTGCATCTGTTATTTTAAACCTGGTGCAGTTTTCTCTAACCACGTCTTCTAGTATACATCAAATTGTTGTGTAGAATTGTTATGTATTATTTTACAGTGCTTAGTGAATGTATTAATTTACAGTGAAAAGCAAATTTACAATGTTAATATTTGAGAATTAGTTTTTAATATAGTATTGTTTAATTTTTTGTTTGAATGCGGTAAAGCTCTTAAGCTAGTGAGAAAATTTGGTACAGCTAAATGGCGAATTTTTTTCTCGTTGGTACGACAACTTTGAGGTGAAAGGTCAGCGGTCAGCTGTTTTTAGCTCCCCTTATCTTTCGGGGCTGAGCATGTGGTTTGCTTGTTTGGAGGCGAATAGCTCTAACAGGCTTCTCTCGTTTGGAGGCGAATAGCTCTAACAGGCTTCGCTCGTTTGGAGGCGAATAGCTCTAACAGAATTATGGTTGAAAATATTCCTTGTTGTTTGCGCGGGAAAGGGGTATGTCATTTTAAAAAGAAGGGTCTGATTTTCTTCGAATTTTGCTTTTAATTATTGCCTTTGTTCTAGTTGGTTAAAAAGAGTTTAAGTTTCGTATAGGATTGGGTAGATATTATTTTTAATATTTAATATATATATATATATATATAATATTTAATATATTTTAATAATAAGTATTTTGAGCCAATAGTGAATTTAAAGGCGGTCCGTATTTTGAGCGTTACCAAGGTTTTAAAAGTGGTTACAGAAGAGGCAGGAGAGATTTTTAACAGTTTTTCACCTATTTGATAATTAGAACTAGAAGAAAGGGTTAAAGATAAGTTTTCGACCGTAGCCCGGCGGCATTTGGGGCCGACTGCAGTCTGCGAGTCTAGTTTTCCGACGACCCTGGATTTGGGCTGTCGCGTTTTTTCGCAGCCGTAGTGTGCATAGAATATTATATCAAGAAATTTAATAAATCACTTAATGATAGAAAATAATTTATTGCTGGATTACTGGTGAAGGATTTTTGTGTTCTTCTAAATTAGCTTTAAATGTGAGTTTAAATTCATGAGTAGCTATTTAAAAGAATGTAATAATTGTAAGGTGTTCAATTATAATTTTAGTAGGATTTGAAAAATATTAAAAATGAGATTAGCATTCAATGGAAATTGTGTAATTATGGTAAAGTACACAACTAGTAATTTAGGATTGTGTTCAGAATGTCAAATGTAGTATTGTGAGTAATTTTTAGATAATGTTTTGTAGAGGTAGCCAGCTATCTAAAACTCTAATATACTAAAAAAATTTAAACATTACTATATTAAAAATTAATTCTCTTATATTAACATTATAAATTTACTATTCACTGTAAATTAATATATTCACTAATTACTGTAAAATAATACATAACAATTCTACACAACAAAATCAAATAATTCACTCGCCTTTTAACACATTGAATACTCTACAAAGAATTAAGTATTAGATTATGTGGATCTAGATTATTACGAAATATTAAGTTTTAAAAAGGAAGGCTTCTGCATTCACGCACTCTCACACGCGAGAAAACTAGAGAAAATTTTTCTTTTCTCTTTAAGAGTCTAAACTCAGCAAAATAGAGCTCTAGAAAATATGAATGTTTTATAAAGCCTTATCTTTTGATTTCTAGCGTAAGAAACGTTAAAATATTATCTGATAATTAGAGTAAAAATTGTGATAATAAATAATACATAATTTTAAGAAAGCTTTGTTGCTGTGACCTCACAGTTGCAATCTATTTCAGTAAACTGCGAGCTATCTAAGTCAGTGATTCCCAACCTGTGCGAGAATATCCAAGAGAAAATATTATTTAAAAAAATTGATTAACTGACTGAAAGGAAAGCACACGTACACGTAGAAAACAAAATACATTTCGACATATTTAATAATTAACTTATTAAAGTAAAACAACTAAATCAAAACTTACTTAATCAAAACATATCAAATTAAAAACAAATTTAATAATTATTAGTGACTTCCTTGGGCCTGTCTTGCAAAGCAAAGTTTTTCGAAGGAAGGCTTAATATTAGAAATAACTACGCTGTTTCTGTTTCTCTATTTAGCCAAGTTTCTATATTTAGTCGAGATTTATGTTTTGTCTTCGAAGAAGCCACAGCAGAAAATCCAGTTTCACAAAGGTTGGACGTTGAAAATGGTAATAGAATCCGAAATGCCCTTGTTTTTAGTGCAGAAAAATAATCCTCTACGCGTGACCAAAATTCAATTAGTGATTTATTACTAAATTGTCTTTCGGTTTCGCCACTTGACGTGAAGTCTATGAATTTTTCTTCCTCATCAAGTGAGAGTTCTTCGAGAGTCTTATGAAATGAATCCCTAACCCACTCGTAACTTCCTATCAGTTTGTCGTCAGCAAGAAAATGATTTTTAAAATTCTTTGCCAGCATGACTAAATGATTTTCAGTGGTTATAAAAACAACTTTTACATGTTCTTCTTCAGTCTTGTGAATTTTAGTACAATCATTCACATTTGCAAACATTGTTAGGTTTTCTCCTTTAAATTTCTGCTCCACAATTTCAATTTTCTACAAAAAGCATTAACTTTATCACTCGTATCCCACATATGTGTATTTGCTCCTTGGAGTTGAAGATTCAAGTTATTTAATTTCTCGAATATGTCGACCAAGTAGCTAAATTTCATCACAAATAAACCATCGTGAAAATTCTCGGCCTCTGTCTGTTTTCTTCTTCTAGGAAAATAGTGATTTCTTCTCTTAATTTATAAACATGTTGCAAGAATTTCCCACGTGATAAGCATCTTGCCTCACAATAATCACAGTAATCTTGCCTCACAATAACACTGAATGTATTTCACCCATGTCTTTAGAAAGTGCGGAAAAGATTCTTGATTTCAGGGGTCTCATTTTGATATAATTTACTACGGTTACAACCGTAGTGAACACAGTATTCAGACCAGGTCTTTGGAAGCCAAAGCTTCTCAGTGGATCATGTAATGTGTCCAGACGCACAGAGACGACTTTTGTTTTACAAGCGCTTGTATACTTTGGAATCTTCCAGACATTGAACGAGCACCATCGGTGCATATTCCGACGCAATTTTTCCATTCTATGTTTGCCTCGTTCATAAAATCATTTAAAAAAGCAAATAATGCGAGCGCTGTTGCTTTGAGTTCTATTGATTTGCGGAAAAGTAGTTTTTCTGCTATTGACATATTATCACAAAATCGAGCATAGGCAATGAAATGAGCATCTTTATTACTATCTGTTGCTTAATCAAGCTGTATTGAAAACAATTTGTCACGCAACTTCGAGAAAAGCTGACACTGTACATCTTCAGCTATATCACTAATTTGACGAGCAACAGTATCATTTGAAAGAGGTATGGACTGCGATTGTTTTGAAAAATTATCTCCAAACATAGTTTCTACAATCTCAATTGCTGCTGGCAAAATAAGATCTTCACCAACGATGTGAGGTTTTTTCATCTGGCTATTTTATATGAAATTTTGTAGGATGCAATTAAAGCCTTTTTAGTCACAAAGTTTCTTCAAAAAATGATTTTTGCTTTTCATATGATTTTAATTTTAATTCGAAGAATTCTCTGGGTTTGTTGACGTAGTCACTATGAAGCGTTTGCAAATGTCGTTTAAGTTTATTAGGTTTCATGCTGTCTGCAGCCAACATTTCTTGGTTTTATTTTCGGAACCACACTCGTCTGTATACTTGCTGATTCTTGATTATCGTGTAATGCTCGCTTACGCCCGCTTAAAAATTATCCATGGGTTTGCATAAATTTGCTGCCGTGATAGCGATAGACTCGAATGAAAATTGAAACTTGAGTTATCAAACATTTTCCATCTTCCTATGAGAAAACATTTGCTCTGCGCATGCTCGAGACGGCTTCCACAAACCACATTACTTATTTTTTATCTTTTCTTTAGTCATGCTTCTTTTTTATTTCTTTTATTATTCCAAAAAACAAAAAGTATTCCCAATTTCTAAATTTAACTCACACCGTCTAGGTTAATTTTCGTTAACGAATTTTTGTACTTTCATATAAAACACTCAATATATATTATTGTTGCATACATTTTATTGTATGCGGGGGGGTGCGATGAAAATTATGATTGAAAACTAAGTCGCGAATAACGAAAGGTTGAGAAACGCTGATCTAAGTTATTGTTCTGTAATTAATACACAGACCTGCAGTACTTTTATTTGTGTTAAAAAGAAGTGTTACGAAAATAATTCCAGAGTAATGAAAAAATATTTCGTGAGATGGCCTGAAGAACTTCCATTTGCTGTAGCACTGAAAACTTTAAAATTTTAATGTTTCTTTTTCTAGAAACAATTTTCTTGATTCTCGCATTAAAACTAATCAAGCTTGAATTATTTTTATCCCCATAAGACACCTTTTAACTAAATTGAAAACATTCCTCCATGGATCTGTTTCAGACGGTGTGGTTTAAAATTTTTGCAGCGAGGAGAGTGAGCTGAAAAGGGAAAAAGATAAGGAAAAAACAATTAAAATTCCCTTTTTCGCAAAATAATAAAAATCTTTCTTAAGCCTATAATTGTCAACCGTACATTTATCATGAACAAATGTATAGTAATATCCCTCATAACCGGCACCCAGTGAACAGAAAATGCACTTTTGAAAATCTAGATTTAAATCTGAAATTTTGACCTTTTAGATAAAAAATATATATATAATGGGCTACTGTCTGCAGGCTTTAATTCTGAAAACATCGATGTTAAGTTCTTTTGTACAACGCATCAAGCTTTATCCAAAGCCTTATCCACCTGGTGAATCAAGGAACTATCCAGTTAGAATATAAAAATGAACTATCCATCCCCTTTTATGAGTCTATGTATGAACTTTGAAAGTAGTTTCAAATCTAAGTAGTGGATCTACGATTTTCAGAAACAATTCACGTAATAATTAGCTTATTTATTCGAAGAAGATTACTGTAGGACACCATTTGAACTTGTCTCTTTCCTAAAAAGATGCAAAGAAGATCACTTTACGTCGCTGTTGCCGTCGCCGTTGTTTACTGAAATATAAAATAATGTTATGTATTTTGATTTTAAAGGCCTGTACAATTTTCAGTATTATTCATTTAATTGTAGCCGATAGATCAAAACACTACCGACAGACTTCGTATGCTGCATTTTCTACAGATAACATCACAAAATATGAGCAAATAAGTTCTAAAAATATACATTTAAATTATACGGAATCGGCGCGTTCACTTTGCTTCCGAATATAAGGGATTCTGCTGAATAAATAAATAGAAGATTATACATCGGATAAAATACAATGTTTCTCCTGAACTCAAAACTATATACTTCGCCCACGAAAGTTTATTATTTTCTGTGATATTCAAATTCGAATCCCCTACTCAGCATTTTTCATAACTTCTTATTTGATTCCAGTCAATTTTTTCCATCTCGCAAAATAGTCATGCATTTTTTTCTTTACAGACTTAACAGCTCACAAGAGGAGAATACTTGTTCATCTCTAATGATGAATACGGCGTGCCTGGACGCTCTGGCCGACGACATTTCCATGGGCAGCCACTCGGACGGATCTCTAAAAGGTATCATTAAACAATGCACAAAATGATTTCAATTGGCATAGTGACAAAAGACTATTTCAAGAGATTTCATGCAACTTTTTCACGTGTTCTAACAATCAAAATGAAAACTCGAAAGAATTTTTAACACCTCAGAGACAAGCAGCTAACATTTGTAATTTTTAAAGGAAATTAAAAATATTATTATTCTGTAAAATTACATCATGAAATTTGGTAGCAATTTGTGGAAGATTCAAACTCTTTGCCATTTTAAATAACGTTAATATACCCCTTCAAAATCTTAATGTGCCCATTACTGAAATTAACGAATAAAACAATACAGTACTTTTTAAATTATATATTTGGCGACCGTACGTTAAAAAGATTTATGTACAAAATATCGAAAGCTTGAAAGGTTATTTCACGGGAAAAACTTAAATTGAGGTATTAATGTTAGAAAAGGAGAATTAAAGCATAGTTCTCAATCTTTGAAAACTATAAGAGACTATTTTTCAAAATAAACTGAAATGCATGACTGGATAAAATTTAAATTCAGAATTAACGCAATTGAGATCACTTACCATCGAAAGATAGAAAATAATTAATTGATATCTCAACGCATTGAAAATTAAGTACCGGCAAGACGGTTTCTGATTATAAATTCAACTTAAATATTACGAAATGTCCAATAAAGCCATAAACATACTTCAATGGCCATAAAAATCCTTCAATGGTCCGTCAGTAGCCTTTCCTCTTATTTTATTTTAGCAAAAACTCATTTTCAAATACTAGTATACAACAAAAGCAAAATAGGCTGAATTCCTAATCTGAAAAACGCTTATATACAACGTTCTAAAGACATAAGGTATTTTTTGAAAAATGAACAAACCACGGACCTCTCGAATACGCGCCGAGCGTTCTGACCACTACACTCCGAAAGCATACTAAGAAGGCAGGAGAAATACCTTATAAAGTCAATAAATCCAGACTTCAATATTTTAGGGAAAACAAGCACATCCCAGCTATGGAACTTATCAGCCTTCAAAATACAGTCCTTATCATGTTTCGTATGCTCAATCAGCTGTTTGGGAACTTAAGTTTTAGAATACTGTTTGTGGTTCGCTGAAGCTTTTCTGTACAATTAAAACAACGACCACAGAGATAAGACTTCACTCTAGAGAAGAAAAAGGTAATCTCTGTGTGCAAAATCTGGTGAATAACGTGAATAGTTGAGAATTATGACTCTTTTCTTTGCAAGAAACTGTTATACGATAATGAAATTATATAATTGTATTTATTGTTGTATAACCAAAACCAGTTATTCGACTGAGCTTTTCCTGCTTCCATTGAGCTTTTCTAAAGCACTGAATTCTCTTCATACATCTGTCCATTACATCTTTATAAAGTATGAAATTTATCATCTGCTCTTCAGGAACAAATTTCTTGTGAATTATCCTTTTCCAATTAAAAAACTACCAATATGCTTTTACTTGAGACTTCTGAATCCTAAATTCTGTGAAAGTGATGAATTTTTCCCAGAATAAGCAGACACTTGCTATTTCGTTTTAGGATTATAAATAAAGCAAGTTCACTTCCAATCACAGTTTGCTTGAAACAATCAGGATAAATGTCTGCATTTGGATCCAGTCAGGACACGCAAATTTCGATCTTCTTCTTATTCTGTTAACCATGCATGAGGGATAAAATGAAAACAAATTTTTCTATTTTCATGATGTTCCCCGACAGTTAACTTTTACTGAATTAAAGATCACAGGTGATGATTTTTTCAGTAAAATTTGTCTAATTTTCTTATGATGCCATTCGTTTGACACTACACTATTCAATTCATCATCATTTTCGCGTCCATCGCAAAATCATCCGTAAAATTGAAAAATATTAGATTGTATTTATGCTTGTATACCATATGTTAGGTACTTTCTTTTAAAACTACTAAACACTCTGCACTTGTGCAATAAATCTTTGGTAAAACTGCATATTACGGGCCAGTTTGGCGCATTTTCAAAAAGTCGCCAAATCTGTTATTTTCGTGCGTTTTAGAAAATCACTAACTCATCATATCGCCATATTAGATGGTTGCGAATTTGAATGAATCCTGTAAACAGGCAAAAACTTGATCATGTAAACATGCAAAAATATCTAAAACAGAAATTCAAGAAAAACAACGATAAAGTATTTGAAAGTTAATAACTATGTATTTTATGGCTTATAATATTAAAACTTTTCATAATATATACCATTTTTAAGACAGTAGCAAAATGGAGTAAAACATTTCAGCACGAAATTTAAGAAATTGTAATAAGCAGTAAATGAGCAATAAAGGATCGGAAAGCATTGATTCATATTTAATCTAAAATTTTAAAAAAAATGCAGAAGAAAAAAAAAGATAAAATTCAAAATTTCGATCTACTGAAACATGAGCAATAGTATAGTTAAAAAAAAAGTGGTTAAACAATTTTAACTACGTAATTTGTACTTTTACAATAAATTTTTATTTATAATAATTAGTAGAAACTCACATTTGTTTATATCAACACTAAATGTAACAATACAACAGTGATGAAATTCAAAATGGCGCGCTCATTCAACACCAACTATACGGCTCATTTCAACCATGTGCTTAACCACATATAATGAACACACACCCCCCTCCATTCACACAAATCTGTCGCATCTTTCATTTCAAGTAATTTCATACTATTTTTACACTTAGGACATTCATACATATTCGCAATCAAACCATAATTCATGCACCATAATTCAGATGGATAAAATTTCGAACTGTTCGTTCCAGAAACTTCTCAGACAGCAAAAGACTAAAAATTAAATGATTAGTCTGAAAAACCGAGAGAAACAAATACGTTAGCTTCATTGATTTTAAAAAAGGTAGGAATTAGTAATTTAAAAGAAAAAAAGGGGGAAATCCCACAAGTAATTGCTAAAAGCTAAACATAAAAAAATGAAAAAAATAAATAGACACTACTCAAAAACATTTTTTGCCAGTATTAAACTTACAAAAAGAGTTCATTTTATAATTATCACAGAAAGCTGAGAAAAGGTCAACCTTCAGCAAATAACACGCGGCATTTTAATATTAAAAACTCTTAATTAAATTATATCTTTAGTTGTTAAATTTTTAAATCTTTCCTGAAATATTATTGCCTTTTTTGGTACGTCTCTGTTATGCAGCTTTGGCAAGAAACGGGAATTAGGGAGCTTTAGTCTTAGCGAGAAACAGAAGTTTACCGTTACGTACAAACAATGGCTTAACCAGTGGCCGAGCGGTGAAGTCGCTGAATAATGGTAGTTTAGTCCGGGACTTAAAACCGATAAACCGGACGGCTGCAAGGGAATTTTTGCGAATTTTCTCGTATACAACATGGATACGAGCCAACTTCTCTTAAAAAGGTCCTTCATGAAGCCATCCTTTTTCTTAAGTAGATAGCCCTAGAGTGCTTTGAAGTAATCAAATAAACCATCCAACTGCGTAAGCAGTATAGTGTCTTCAGTATTTAAGTAGCAGTTTACTTAATATATGCATATAGAATAATTTAATATAAAACTGTATTTATTACTTTATTGAATACAATTTCCTAAATAAGTTATTATTTAAAAAAAAAACGCATAAGAAGGGTACCGAAATTTGTTATAAATAGAAACTTTCTGGTGTCCACAATTTAGCAATTGCTACTAATGATGCATCAAACACATTATTATAACCTAATACTATTACAGCTGTATTTTCAATCAATGTTAAAAATTATAACAAAAAAGAATCCAAAAAAAAAAGAGTTCCCACGAATAGAATTTGAAATCTTTACAACAAACGAAAATATTAAGATACTGGAACTCACACTGAGCGCTAAATTTTCACGTTTATTCATTCTGCAATAAAATTAGCAGAAAATGTTCACTAACTAAAGAAGTATAAAGTACGGACACTTGCGTAGATTGGTACTATTTCCTTCTCGTTAGTGCTGAAAACGCGAATGCCAAGATAGCAACAATTTATTGCCAAGCCCATTTTATTGCCAAGATAGCAACAACAGGGATGGGCCCTCTGTTTCTTGATTCTTATTTAATTCTTACTTAAGTATATTTAACGGTTGTATACAACAATGAATTTTTAGTTGAAAATGTATGATTATTTCTAATTCGAAATAATTTCATTTCGGTTTAGATAGTAAATGTCCTACTCCTGGTTGCAATGGAACCGGCCACTCAACCGGACTCTACTCGCACCACAGGAGGTAATAAACCACTTCCGTTTTTGTTCATTTTAATGTCTCCTTAAAAACAATTTCAATAAACGTTTTTAATTTATTTTGCAGCTTGTCTGGCTGTCCAAGGAAAGACAAAATTACTCCAGAAAGTAAGCATACATTTCTCTTTGCTTTTATAAGGTAGCGCATACTGTTTCTACAAATTTGAACTATAAATCCGGCTAAATTATACATTGTGTTTGTGTTCCATATCTAGTATATTCATAGAGAGCTAAGAACTATGTAATTAGTGTACTACTGGAAGGCTTTTGCAGATTGCAGCAGTAGAAAGCTTTAGAACAGGTTCTGTCATAAACGCTCCATATTGCAGTGGAAAACTGAAGATAGACAGGATTGTGGGCAAGACAATTGTAGGATACAATTTGGTTCCAGCAATACGGCGTCAAGCACAAGTATGGAAGTATTCTAACACTATTTCACAGGACATGTTGAGATGCGCTACGAAGGCCCTCCAGCATTGCCTCGGGCAGTTTATCAAAACAGAAGGCGCACATTTAGAAAACATTCTTTTCATGGTTCACGGATATCCATATTGTCCGCATTATACCCTGCAGTAAATAGCCTACATATATTGTTATTTCTCAAAGTTTATGCACATAAAGTTACTACAAGCTCTCAGTGTCTTTCCGTTACTGTTTAAACCTGATAGGTACAATACGCGCCATCCAATAGAATAGTTTGCCGAAATCTTTCACAAACTTAAATAATGTTATATGAGAACTATTTTTATTAGCTATATGGAATCTTTTTTTTTAGTTTAATCCCTGGAGACTCTTTTTTTCCTTGGAGAAAAAGGTTACGAAACGTGATGTATTTTATCTCAAACAACTAGTAATTATTGTTCCATTAACATCTTGTAACGTTTTGTTACTCATAATAACGAGACAGTCAAGAACTCAAAAACTAAGATATTCCAAAAGATTTTGCTTTGAACAAAACTACCTCAAGTATACTTTTTCTTTGAGATTTTCTATTTTTTGACAAACTGAAGTCATCACAGAAAAATTATGTTTGTGGTTTCATTTCAGAATGGTAATTTTTAATGAAGTTTTTGAGATGACTAGTTGCTTAACTTTGAATGAGAACTTTATAAGCATGTTAGCGCAAAGCAACCTCATCTTTGTAATACTATTGGCAGGGGGAAATCATTGTTTCAGTCTGTGTTGTAAGTTCAGCTGTAGACCACCATAAATACTAATTTAATAAACTTACATACTTAGATTTCAATAAGACTTCCTTAGTATTTGTATTTAAATAGATGTTTAGCAGTATAATTTGCCAACAAAGTAAAATAACGCTATGCGTTAGGTGTTAGGTTGAGTGTTCATTTTAATTTCATACCACGGAATTAGAAGCTAAGCTTTTTCAGTTACTATAAATATTTTTAAATGTGATATTTTGCAGTAATCCTGTAGAGTCTTGTTCGTTTAGGGAGCATAAAATACAGACCCTAATGAAGAAGAGATTGCAAATTCTCGCCATGTCTTGAAAAACAGATGTCTGCCGACGAAGGTTTTAACAACCTTTTTATTTTAACTACAATGAACGGAACATGCGCACACTCGGTGCTTACAAACTAACCACCACTTGTGGCTAAGTAACTTAAACACAAAATAGGATGTGTACCGTCGGAATGAATCAAATTTTAACTACACGACTGGCTGCACCTTCAATCTAAGTCAGATCTATCGGTTGCACACAGCAAAGCCGAGTATAAAATATCAAGTAATTTAAAACGTAAGTGGCTAGCATAAATATCCAACTGGAGAACTACTTGTAACTCTAGGCAAAACCCGCTCTACTCGTAACTAATTCTTCTACTACGAATTAGGTCATAGGTCATAGGTCATCTTCCTAAATCATGAGTGTTCGATCCGAAGATCTTTACTCATCCATAATCTCTTTTAACAATCCTAGAATGAAGTGAAAACTTGTCTAATCCGATAAAAGGAAAAACATCTGCACTTTAGTGCTGGAAACTTCCGGAACGGCGTATCTAACTCAGGCACATCTTGTGACGAAACGATAGCTATCTCATGGCGGAAAACAGAATCCAAGCTTTCTCTAGATAATATCCGGTGATAGCATTTCTTGGATAGCATTTCGAATGGCAGGCATATTAGTTGCAGCGTCCAATCGTAAGTTCAAGACGAAATTTGCAAAGTCCAATAGCATATTAACATACAAGTAACATACTAACTCAAAAAATGAAATTTGAAAAGAAATATTCAATTAAAAAATATACTATATACAGTATTTACATTATTTACATTCACCACTGTACATTATGATGTATTGTCCGTGGCCTTTTACATCTTTGTATTATAGTATAATCATAATCTCCAATCGATCTGACTGCGTTATTACTATGTTTATCACAATTCGAGAAGAAGTTATGTGAAGCTACCAGTATTTCAGAGTCCAGCGGCTTTATTTTCAAACTATTGTGTATTGTAGAGTTTCTAACAAACCAAGGCGCATCCGTAATAATACGCAAATACTTATTTTGGAGCCTTTGCAGAGCTTGTCTATTTGTTCTTGATGTAGCTGCCCATACCGGAGCTGCATATAACAAAATAGGCCGGATTGCTTGCAAATATAATATCTTTTTTGTATTTAAGTTTAACTTGGATTGTCGACCGAGCAGCGGGTAGATAGACATAAAAGCCTTTCTTGCTTTTTCTTTTATGTAATTTACATGAGGAGTAAATAATAATTTTTCGTCCAGAATTACGCCTAATTACGCCTAATTTACTGTATCAGAACTTGGAACTGGGTTGTCGTCGATTTTTATGCTTGTTACATATTTTCTATTGTATCTGAAGTTTACGACTTGCGATTTATTTGGGTTGATTTTAATTTTCCATGCCTTAAAGTATTCATTGATTAGGTTAATTGCCCTTTGTAATTTTTCTACTGCTTTATTTGGATTTATAGAACTGCAGAGAATAGCCGTATCATCGGCATAGCAGGCTAAAGTAGCGTCTGGAGGCTCCGGGATATCATTTATGTAAATACAAAATAATGTCGGTGAAATAAGGCTTCCTTGCGGTAAACCCGCTGATATGCCACTTGTGCAGGAAAGCGTATCTTTGATTTTTACCTGAAAAGTTCTATTCTCTAAATAACGAGCTATTAATGCAATAAGATAGGGCGGAAAATTGTAGTTCATCATTTTAATTAAGAGGCCCGCATGCCAAATTTTATCAAAGGCCTTTTCTATGTCTAGAAATAAGGCTGCAACCGATTCCTTTTTGTTAAGATGTGAAGCAATTTTTTCAGTGAGTCTTGCAACTTGCTTCTACTACGAATTCTTTAACTCCGCTACTTAAGTACTATTGCTGAACTCATTGCCATTTTGCATATACGTCATTTAAACTTGCATTCTGGCAGTAAATTGAAATCAGAAGGGAGAGGAAAGGGTGAAAATGCGCTTTAGTCCACTGCTTGGCGATGTTTTGAAAATTGCCAATTCGGCGCGTTTCTGCGAAACGTCTTTGCAATTGCAACCTTCCCGACACGCTCCGCGAAAACCTATTGTAAACAAAACATAGAATTCTAAAGCATAAATTAGTATGGAAACTGTTGCCACAAAAAGATAATAAAATAATATGCAAAACGAACATTATGATCATTAAAATATTTGTCAGGTTTAAATTAATTATTTACATTTTATGTTGTAATACTTACACATTTTATGCCGTTACATAACCTTCCCGACACGCTCCGCGAAAACGTAACCAAAATGGCATCGAAGAAAGAAGGAATTTTTTTTAAAAGGGCATTAAAATTACAAACGATACCATGTACACACCGTTCCGTTTTAACTTAAAAAAAACATCTGCGAATTGCACAATGTAGGCAACGTACACAAATGAACAAAATAAGCTAAAATAACGAAAATAAATTACAAGAAAATGCCATGTGCACAGCGTTCCTTTTAACCTTAAAAAAAAGTTCAGCGAATTGCACAATGTAGGCAACGTACAAACAGTCAGCCATGTTGGCGGATATACGGAGTTACCCATGTTGGCGCGTTTATTGCTCATTCAAAAACAATCGCCGCCAAGCAGTGGGCTAAAGCGCATTCCAACCGAGGAAAGTTTCTTAGTATAAAAATAATTGATTAGTACAATCTTTTCAATCCATTTAAAATTTTACAAAGTACACCGATCCGTTTTTCTATGCAACTGAATTAAAAGGCAAAAAATACTCTCACAAATCCTTCTTCCGCTCGAATTCCGTTAAAAATTTAATTAAAATAATAATAATATTATTATGCCCAAAGTTTCATTGGTTCCATTAACACACACATACACGTTTCGAGAGCGTTTGGACTAAAAATGTTTAAAACAGCATACCTTTAGAATTTCCGATATACAATCTCGCGCTGGAGATAAAAATGTTTTATTCCGTACAGTGTTATCACTGCTTTTTTTCAAATCTTTGAGTTTGTTAATCGAAAATTCGTTAAAGTTTTACAAAATATGAAAGAGATAATAAAACAAATTCAAAATTCGGTCGTTCTGGTGCGCATATTCAGTGAAGGACTACGCTATTCAAAATTTGATGGCTTTAGGTACTGATGTTTCTTCGCAATGCAAGAAACACACATACATTTTTGCAAATTCTTCATTATTTAATTTCTTTAAATATAATAGAGGTCGATAATATTTGGTGGCAACGAGGTGAAAAGTGATGCATCGCTTAAGTGATTCAACCCAAAATGCCATTTCGAGAATAATACCTCTTCTGGGCTAATAATTAAATTAATAAATAAAAGAGAAAAAGAAATTTCCCTGAATACACATTCAGTTTATCATTGAGTACACTCCTATTTTGTTCCAACGAAAATATTTCCGTCCGGAAATAGATATCCTAAAGAATTTGCTTGGGCGATGATCAAAATCTAGGACTTATCAAACACATATGTCTTAAAGCTGGACACTTCAAAAAACAGTGGTTCTATCCAAAATAATTCTCGATATTTCTTTCTCTCCAAAAACATCTTTTAACTCATTTATAAAAAATATTTACTGAATATTGCAATTTGTGCTCAATAAAAAAAATTAATGCAAAGTAAACGAATCAAAAACAAATTAACTCGTAATAATTCCTTTTCAGGCAATGAACAAGGAGCTTGCTTCTTCAATAGTAATAAAAGATAACAAGCATTAAATAAACTCAGTTTTCCGGCGAAAATATGTGGCTGGAGAATCTCTTTCTTAATCAGAACAAAGGAAGTATCAAAGCCGTTTACTCTAAAAAATGCAAACTCCAAAAATAGTATGTTTTGACACCATGTTTCAGACATGTTTTGGCACTCCGACACAGTTTATTTAATTCTTCTATGAATATATGTTTTGTAGGAATTTACATATTAGCGTAATGATCTTGGCCCTTAGAACAGGTTTTTAGTTTCTTGTTGTCCTAGCAGAAATTTCATCGCGATCGCTTTTAAAATAAATTCAAAGCAACTGTTTCTTTTAGTAATTACTGAATTCCTTTAGTATATTCTTTTAGTGATAACTGCACAAAACCACAGTTTCTTATATTGTAGCCAAAGTCTACAAGCGTATACTTTAAAAATAAGTTGGTACTTATGTGTTATCTCGTCGACCAGCCAAGTAGCGCGATTTAGCGCCAATTATGTATGAAAGTGCGCTTTAGGATTCCGCGGTAATGATTGGCGATTGACAACCGTTGCCGAAATTTCCGCCAACGGTCGATGGTATGATAAGTAAATATCAATAGATTTAAGACAAAAAAATGTTATGATTTGTTTATAAAAACAGTCGGATTATGAAATAGAACCAAAACAAAGCACATGAAAATGGCGACTTTCTTTGTTAGAACTTTAAAGTTTTTATGCATAGTTGCCAACGTTTAGTAAATTTTTAATAGTTGGCGATTTCTACTACAGTTATTGTAGTAATACTTAACATGTGGTTTCAAACATACTTTCTTTCAGATCAAAGTTGTGAGATTACTCGGTGCGTTTTCGCAAATTGCTACTTTTTTACAAACCTGTAATACTAAAATTTATATGTACACGATTTTGCGAATTTTCTGTTACTCCATCATTTCCTTGTGTCTTATAAATTAAAATTCATTTATAATAAAAGAGTAACAATTTATTTACGTCTAAGCAGGAGCTGGCAACTGGGAATCCTGAGATCACAGACCAAGTGCAACCAGTTTTCAATGGTGTTTTCAAGTGTTTTTGATTGATAGCTTTATTTAATCTTTTGAGCCGCCCAGACGGGAAAGTGGTTAGAGACTCTGACTGCCTTACCGAAGGGAGTGGGATCAAATTCCGGAAAAGGCAGGGATGTAATTTGTCCGTCCCTTCAGAGAAAGCAACGGTGGCCCACTTATTATTATAGGTTCCTCCATAATAAAAAAAAAACCACCGCTTCCGGCCGCATATAAGCATTCTGTACCGCGCCACGCGCATAGAGAAAAATCCGTACTTCCGATTGGACATACTTTCAGATGACATCATTTTCTGTTGGCGTAATGACTTTTAGGCGGGGTTTGTTTTCGCTGAATAACGTACATAAGTGACACAGAAGAGTGAAAATTATCTCGTGGTTTTTTTTTTTTTATGAAACAAAAAAAATAGCTGCACTGCACATGGCTTCCCTTTTCATGGAATAATAAAATTATAAAATCTTTGTTAATATCAGATGCGATCTTATATTAAGTGCTTTGCTTAGATTATATAAGTAGGTGAATGAATTTAGTGCGAAAACCAAAACAGGACGATCTCGATCCAACTGTAAAGGCAAAGTGTGATAGTAAGTATATTATTACTATTGCAATTTTGTTGCATTCTGTTTCTTTCATATTGTAGAAAAAATTTCTTTTGCAATTATGTTATTTCTATGTTAATGTCCATGTCATTCTAATATATCTGCTGCTTTAACTGAAGGAAAAATGTGCATTCAGTACTGTCGCTGAATTTAATACACGTGTACAAGAAAAGAAACTTTCTTCTCTGACAAACACTATTTTTATGGAAAGGTACAAACAAATGTTACACATTAAAAAATGGGCAATAAAGTAATATTATTCAATTTAAAACGTATCTCTATTCTTAATCTATATTAGTCTGACTTCAAAAATAAATTTTACTTTTTCAGACTGATTATAAATATTGTGAATTTGTTGTGTACCTGTGTAATGTTAGCTCCCAATGTCCTTTTTGCTATTTCCGAAAATTAACTTGTCTCATGCTTTCGCAGATTGCATCATCAGATAATAGATATACAATGAACACGAAATAATTAATTAATAATCACAACACCATTAATATGAAGAGCTCTAAATTAAAAATACATTTATTAAAAATCTCTGCACTTAATACACATTTGCGGAGTTAGCACAAGAAGAAATAATACCTTTTTCTCTCTAGGAAAAGCAATCACTACATTTTTTATATTAAATTAACAACACTACAATGTTGTAAAAGGTGTAATCTCATAGCAACAGAAATATAACGCACGTAATAATCTTTTCGGTACTGCTATCAAAATGCAAACAAACGGTATTGAGATGTACCCTCGAACCCAAGCAAAGTCAAGGCGTTCCTAAGCGTAGAGGAAATGATGTCATCAGAAGCCATATCCAATCGCGAGGACGGATTTTTCCCTATGTGCGTGGTGCGGTACAGAATGCTTATATGCCTTCCGGCCATAATAGCAACCGTGACTATAAACGACTACAGCACGCCATTTTCTTTCACGCATACAATCTCTCCGTTCATCACAGATGTATAACACAAGGCTTACAAAAGTAAGCTAACTAAAACATTAAATATTACATGCATAAATAAAACGAACAAAAACAGAGAACAGCAATCTGGACTTCAAGAAAACAGATAAGTTCACTGGCGAAGTCACGCCAAACCTTTTCAAGTCGTTCTGTAATCAAAACCTAGGGGCATCCAAGGTAGGGAATGAAAAAACGAAATGTTCCATATCTTGAGATACTTTATTTTAACATTCACATAAATTATTTGATCTTAGATTGAAACGAAACAGGTAACATGTAATTTTACCGTGACCAGATAAAAATTGAGAAACTTTAAAATTAATAGAGAGGAAAGACTCAGAATGCAGTCTATAGTCAACAGAAGGAAAAAACCTTTTTGGTATTACAAGATGAAATATGTACCTTCCACTTAGCTAAAAGCTTCTTATAATGAAAGGACTTCCAACAGCTCTTTGGAATGCTAATTTTAAGATGAGGATCTTTTAATTTTAAACATTAATATCTATGGGTAAATTTAAGGCATCTTTAGCTTTAGGGGAAAGAATTAATATTTTGGTGATCTGTGGGTAAGAGTGCACAATTTATGTCGGATTATAGCTGCTGTGTGAACTAGAGTGGGAATTATGAATGATGTGAAAAAATTCACCATCATCTTCCAAACTGCTTGGCTTAAAAAATACCCTAGTTTTAGAAATGGCTAGAAAGACAGTAAACAAACATGACTGAAGCAACATGTCTCATCATATGTGAACTAAGGGCACACAAAGATGATGTAATGAAGTACGGTACTTCTTTGAAACATTCTTAAAACTCTAAAGATAAAGCGATTTTATAGTGATCAGGGATCAATGTGTGACCTGAGCGTCATATATTGGGTATTCTAAAAGGGAAAGAAACGAAATTCACTCTCCTGATTATAATATTGCTAAGAACTAACAACTGAAATGACTTGAAAGTCAGGGCAACGTCTGTTTTCTAAATAACAATATAAAGAAATTTAAAAATTGAAAGAACAAGGTTTTTTTTAGTAATTAGAATGTGATAAATAAGTCCACTAAATTCAAGACCGGAAGCAGAAGGAAAAATTCACTGAAAAGCTCTAACAATTAAAATAAAGCAAAAAAATAATAAAATTTTAAAAATGAACTGCGAACTCAGAAAACATTAGTAAGGAGGTTCTAAGAATCCAAACGCGAGGAAGCACTTATGGATGACCAATGGATAACAATGGATATGAACAAATTAATTTTAAAATAAAAACCTAAATTAACTGAAAATAAAAAAAAATAAAAATAAAAATAAAAATCTGAAAGCTTTCAGGTTTTACATTACACCCAGAGGAGCGTTTTGTGTGTTAACTTTATATATAAAATATCATGTTCTTCGCACTTAAACCATAAAATTTAATTCAATTCAATAGAAATATCGCAAAATAATTTTTAAATGAGCATATCTTTAAAATTTCCGATACACAGTCTCGCGCGCTGGAGATAAAAATGTTTTTTTCTATACAACGTTGCCATGGCTCGCTTTGAAATCCTTGAGTTTGTTAATCGAAAATTCGTTAAAGTTTTACAAAATATGAAATCGATAATAAAACAAATTTCAAATTTGGGCTTCCAGATGCCCATATTCGCAGGAGGATTACGTTAATCAAAATTGGATGGATCTTGGTACCGTTGTTTTATCACAGTGCGAGAAACAGACAAACATTTATGCAGATTCTTCGTTATTTGATTTCTTTCAGTATAATACAGGGCTGTAATATTTGGTTGCAACAGTTTGAAAGTGAATGAACGCAGAAAGTGAATCCATGCAAAATGTCAAAACGAAATTGATAGCCCTTCTAAGATAACGTTCCTTTGAGCTAATAATTTAAAGAAGTAATGAGTATTTGAAAAATGAAAAGTTATTAATACAAATTAAATACATTTAAAATTTCATCTAAACTAAGATACGTAATTAATACGACTAAGAATTTAATTACAGTACGTAACTTATGGAACAATGGAGACTGTGATGATATCAAAGATCATGTGCACTATAAGTTTATGATGTCACCAAAATCATGTGATTTCTGACCTCATGTGCTTTTTTTTGCGACTTTTCGATTCTTCTTCTGCAACTTTAGTTGAAAATTTCTGGAAAACTCATTCTGATAATATTATAAGAAAATTTAAGCACCGAAACTAATAATCAGCATTTTAGAAAAGTGCTTTCCTCTTACTGTTTTTTTAATATTTTTATTAAACAAAGTATTTTATTAAACAAAGATAGTTTTTAAATAATTCTACGAATTTATTGTGAAAATTTGTCTTTTTTCATCTAAGTCAACATATAAGTTCAGTAATCTGAAGACTCACTTTTGATTCCAAGCGAGCGCATAGTTACTTTTTGAAGGTATTCCGCTTTTAAAATTCCCTGTTTCTCTACAATATATTAAAATAATTTTAAAAATTTCATTATAAATATATTGTGCTTGACAAAAATCTAACTTGGTTTCAGATAAATTGTAAGCGAATTTTAGAACCGATCTTAATTTTTCTATCAAAAATATCCTATTTATAAAATATAGAATGAAGAATTTCAAAATTTATTTGTTTGAACTTCTTTAGGAAGAGTTTCCATTTTAATTCAATAAATAATTAATTAATTATTCGAATAAACAGTTCTGAAGCGACAGAACTAAAACATTGGCAAAAATCAGTGTTCACATTTATAAAGCAAACTGAAATCAACTTACTACATAGTACATTTAAAAACACAAAAGCATATAAAATGCATAGTATGAATTCACAGGTCGCATGAATAAATTAAAATTCTCACCTTAATTAAATGGTCCTGAATTACTCGTAACTCATGAAATACGAGAGGCAATGTAACTCATATCATTATCTGGAATTTCGTAAAATGTCTGAGTAAAACCACGTGATAGCGGGTTGTTTATACTGGGTTAAAGGTCGTTGGAACAGTCCCCCCCCATCGGCTGACATAAAGGGGGGGGGAAATAAAAACAAAATTAAAGCAACATAAATACGACTGGATTAACGGTATTTCCAACGGATGGTTTTAGAATATTTTTGAAATTGTGTTGTTTAGGGTTGCATAGACAGGTTTTAAAAAATAAATATTTAAATCGTATTTTTCAAAGCACACTTGGGTGAAAATATAAAGCCTTTGAACTGAGTAATTTTAGTGTATGTTATGTGTCATTTCAATGATGTTAAGCAATATTTCTAGCGTATGCATTTTCTGAATTGCATTTCTATTACATTTGCAGTATTTAATGTTTATTTGTTTTATATCATTCTACGAAACTGAATTATAAAAATAGGAAAAAAATGTCAGTTGTTCTTTATTAGTTCTTTGCTCCTTATTTATTTTTTTTACATTATTTAATTACTTATTTATTTTGTTCCTTTTATTTACAATTGATATCTGTAATAGTGTATTTTAAAATACCGATTTGTTAAAAATTTTAGATATTACAAAACATTTTAATATAAAAAGGGTATACTTATCAAATTTGCTTTTTTTTAATATTGGACGCAATTAGTGTTTACATTTTAAAATAATTGTAATCATTTAAAATTAAATGAAACAACAACCTAAATATTAAATTTAACTTAACATGTTTTCCTTTCAGTTTGATAATGTTATCACTTTAAAAGATTTATTCCAGGTATAATTAACTAAATGCCGTTTGTAATATGCAGCAAACTTCAGCGTTCATTAATTTGCTGTCTTTCAGATTCTTACTGATCTTTCAAGATTTGCCAACTGTTTTCTTAACACTCGTAGTTTTCATTATATATTATTTTGTTAACGGTGTGGAATATATTTGTATTAAAGAAGGCTGGCTTCAACTGACGCTATTTAGAAACGTGCGCTAGCATGAATTTCATTTCTCATCATCTAAAAATATTTGATTTGAACATAACAAAAAAAATCTGAAAGGATTCAGATTTTAGATTCAGATTTAGAATAATATAATAACTTGCCGAACGAAACAAACATTAAACTAAACCCAATACGAACACAAAAACCAACCCAATATAATTCCAATAGTCAACCCAATACAATTCCATTAATCCATCCAGTACAGACCCAATAACCAACATAGTACAATTCCAAAAATTCCAATAGTCAACCCATTGCAACTTCAATTACCAACAAAGAAACATAAGCACTAAATTGAAAAGTGAATCGGACATTTTTGTGAAACGACGCAAAACGCCCAAACGAAAGTAATAGTCTGTTGTGGCTTGAACTTATACAGAAACTTTAAATACTGATTAATATTGTTTTATTTATTTTTTGTTGTTTAGAGAATGGCAACAAAAAGATTATTCGATTTTTGTTGTTCTTGGAATGGCAACAGTAGATTGTTGTTGTCATCGTTCTAAAGAGTTGTTCTGAATTTTCTAAAAACGAAATAAAGATTATTTTCGATTTAAAAAGTGGATTAACGATTTTTCATGAAACGGAATTATAATTATAAGGATTGTTATATTATACTTTGGAGTCAGAGCCAATAACTGGTGACTTGGAGTTTTGATTTTTAAGTGAATATGTCTGAAAACGATAAAACTGTGGAAGATCCTGCACACGAACTGTGTAAGGTAAGTGTCAAAATTCCTCCATTTTGGTTGGATCGCCCAGAAATATGGTTTTTTCAAGTTGAGGCTCAGTTTAAGATAAATGGAATTGTTTCTGAAGAAACGAAATTTAACTATATAGTATCACAGTTAGAACCGAAATATGTTGAGAACATCTGGGATATCGTAACAAGTAATTCCGCTACTAAATATACGGAATCCAAAACAAGGCTTCTGGATTTATTTAAAGAAAGCGAAAGTACTAGAATTAAAAAACTTCTCACAGGAATCGATTTAGGCAACTTAAAACCCAGTCAATTATTACAAAAATTAAAATCTGTTGCAACATCGGATGTGTCCGAAAATTTAATTAAAACGTTATGGTTAGAAAAATTGCCGGATTCTATGCGTAATATAATACTTGTTAGTGATGAAGAATTACCCAAGCTGGCGATCATGGCTGACAAAATTTCAGATATGACGCCTTCTAAAGAGATTTCTGGTGTATCAACAGCTGGTAATTGCTCGAATACAGAACTGTTAATGAAAATTCAATCCCTTGAACAGCGAATTGCCGAAATGACTGTTCATCACATATCGAGACCACGATTTAGGAACAACTCTCCATCTCGCAGACGATCTCGCAGTACTTCTAGGAAAAGATTTAATCCTAAAGGAAAATATTGTTTTTATCATTTCCGTTTCGGTAACAAATGTCATCAGGATAAATGTACTCAGCCGTGCAGTTGGTCAACTGATAGGTCATCCAATCAGGGAAACGACAATGCGCAGTAGGACAGGCGGCAAGCTCTACTGCCGATAATGTTCCAGAATGTCGCCAATTTCGCCTATTTATCAGAGATAAAAAATCGAAAGTGCGTTTCTTAGTGGATAGCGGTGCCGATGTTAGCATTTTACCTGCATCAGCACAAGACAAACAATCCGCGGATTTCAAGTTGTATGCTGCGAATGGTACCGAAATCGAAACATATGGTATAAAAACGTTAACACTTGATTTGGGACTTAGGCGTGAATTCCAATTTCCATTTATAGTGGCCAAAATTAATAAAGGAATTTTAGGAGCTGATTTCCTTAATAAATTTAAATTAATAATTGATTTACATGGCAAAAAACTGATTGATGGAGTAACTCAGCTAAAGGTAACTGGTGAAGTTGCTTGCATCAGTGAAAATAGTGATATCGTTACAGTAACCCATTCAACAAAATTTAATACTCTTCTAAAACAATACCCAGACTTATGCAAACCAAATTTATTCTTATCAGGTTTAAAACATAATGTTCAACATCATATCATAACACATGGTCAACCTGTGCATTCTAAAGCAAGACAGTTGGATCCTCGAAAGCTTGCAGTAGTTAAGCAAGAGTTCCAATTCATGTTGGACAATAACATAATAAGACCCTCGAGTTCTCAATGGGCAAGTCCTCTGCATGTGGTGCTAAAAAAAGATGGTTCTCTTCGCCCATGCGGAGATTATAGACAGCTAAACGATAGAACAGTTCCTGATAGATATCCTATTCCTAGGATAGAGGACTTCCATCATATTTTAAAAGGTACTAATATTTATTCCAAAATAGATTTATTTAAAGCCTACTATCAAGTGCCGATTGCCGAAGAAGACAGATGCAAAACTGCTATTATCACTCCTTTTGGACTGTATGAATTTAATGTTATGAGTTTTGGTTTGAAGAATGCACCAGCAACGTTTCAAAGATTTATAAATACAGTTCTTTCTGGTCTAAATTTCGCTTTTCCATATTTAGATGACATTCTGATAGCATCTGCTAATGAAGAACAACACAGAATCCATTTGAAGCTAGTGTTTGAACGATTAAATGCCTATGGACTCCGCATTAACGTTTCCAAATCCATCTTTGGCACACAAGAAATAGAATTCTTAGGTTATTTAATTACTCCTCAAGGATCACGACCTTTACCTGAAAAAGTCCAAACTATTGTTAATTACAAACTTCCAACAACCATTCATGAACTCAGAACATTCTTAGGCCTTATTAATTTTTATCGGCGATATTTAAAAAATGCATCAAAAAACCAATCTCTCCTACATGACTACCTTAAGGGAGCCCGGAAAAAAGATAAACGGAAAATCCAGTGGACAGATGAAGCTAAGAAACAATTTCAGCAATGCAAAGATGATTTAGTCAATACAACACTCTTATCATTCCCGAATCATGAACTACCTCTGTCATTATATACAGACGCTTCAGACTCGGCGATTGGAGCGGTACTTCAACAATTTGAAGATAACGGATGGAAACCTATCGCATTTTATTCCAAAAAACTAAACGAAGCACAAAAGCATTACAGTACTTACGATAGAGAGTTACTAGGAATTTACCTCTCCATCAAACACTTCAAGTTTTTACTGGAAGGAAGAACATTTAAAATATTCACAGACCATAAACCCATAATTTTTGCATTTAAACAAAAGCCAGAAAAAGCATCACCTCGTCAACTTAGACATTTGCAATACATCTCTCAATTTTCAACTGATATACAGCACATAGAAGGTCGAGACAACATCGTTGCAGATACTTTATCGAGAATTGAAGAAATTTCTTTGATCGACTATGACAAAATTGCAGATGAACAAATTGTGGATAAAGAATTGCAAAATTTGAAGACATCAGCAATTTCCCTGAACTTCAAGCAGTATCCGCTACCTTCTGGGAAGTCTTTGTGGTGTGAAACTTCAACGAATAATATAAGACCATATATCCCTGACAGTTATCGCAAGAAAATATTTCATCAAATGCATAACGTAGCTCATCCTGGTATTAAGTCATCTGTAAAGCTCTTAACATCTAAATTTATTTGGCCAAATATCCGTAAAGATGTACAACTTTGGACTCGATCTTGCATGGCTTGCCAAAAAAGTAAAATTAATCGACACACAAAATCAAGTTTCGGTGATTTTCAACTGCCTTCAGAAAGATTTTGTGATGTGCATATTGATATCATTGGACCCCTGCCACCATCAAATGGGAATATTTACTGTCTCACTTGCATTGACCGGTACTCTAACTGGATGGAAGTGATTCCACTTAACAACATTTCAGCAGACACAGTTGCTAAAGCATTTTATTCTAATTGGATTTCAAGATTTGGGACGCCATGTCGCCTAGTTACAGATCGTGGAACGCAGTTTAGTTCAGAGTTGTTCAACAACCTATCAAAAATGTGTGGAATAAAATTGCAACATACAACGGCTTACCACCCCCAAGCAAATGGGAAGGTAGAACGCCTCCATAGATCTCTCAAGACCGCACTTATGGCACACAATAGCCTGGCCTGGAGTGAAACACTTCCAACTGTTCTCCTTGGCTTACGCACAGCTATGCAGGAAGACTCTGCATATACCATTGCTCAAATGGTGTATGGCCAAAATATACGATTACCTGGAGAATTTTTCCACGATAGCACAACTCCTACACCACCTGATATTTTTGTCAAGCAGCTAAAAGAAATTATGGAAAAAATTGGACCAAGAACAGTATCCGATAAATATGTCCAAAAAATATTCGTCCCTAAAGACTTGAAAACAACATCACATGTGTTTATTCGCAAAGATAGAGTTAAAAAGCAATTAGAACCCCCTTACGATGGTCCTTTTCAAGTGGTTCACAGAAAAGAAAAATATTTTACAGTAAAAATCAATCACAAAGATGTTACAGTGTCTGTTGATAGATTAAAGCCTGCGTATTTCTTGCAAACACCAGACATTACTACGAAGCAAACAACAACGTCAATAAGACAACCTGTCAAACCTCAAACAGACTTACCTCCTAAAATTAAAAAGTGTCCTGCAAAACAGTCGCGTACAGGACGGACAATAAAACCCCCTGTGCGATTTCGGGATTAGCATTAACATGCATCAATAATATTTTTTTTTTTTTTAAAAAGTTTGTTTCAAAGTGTATATACTGTACCGTAACTTAGTTACTGGGAAGGGAGTACTGTTGTGGCTTGAACTTATACAGAAACTTTAAATACTGATTAATATTGTTTTATTTATTTTTTGTTGTTTAGAGAATGGCAACAAAAAGATTATTCGATTTTTGTTGTTCTTGGAATGGCAACAGTAGATTGTTGTTGTCATCGTTCTAAAGAGTTGTTCTGAATTTTCTAAAAACGAAATAAAGATTATTTTCGATTTAAAAAGTGGATTAACGATTTTTCATGAAACGGAATTATAATTATAAGGATTGTTATATTATACTTTGGAGTCAGAGCCAATAAGTCCTTCGGGACTACATCCCTTTGGACTAATAAGCTGAATTATAATTTTGTTTAAGGACAACCGAACCGCATTCATGTAACACGTAAGGAAAATTATGAAAATTTTCTTGCAGCCAACCTGGCTCCCGTGAACTGAATCGGGGCGAACTGAAGTGGGAGCAGTTTTACCAGTTGGCGATGGTGGGATCGAACGGGTTGAAGTGATGTATATTAGTATTTGCTACCCATTCTTTCAAATTCTTTCTTTTCGAAGAAACTTCTTCGCTTTAAAGGAAAAAAAACTTCTTTGGCATTTTGGCATCATGATAGTAACACGCTTGTACGAACTTAAAAGACCAGCTTTTTGGTGGGCAAGCATTAACCAATAACAAACTAACAACAAGAGAAACACTAAAACCAGTAACCCTACAGAAGAGAAGTTACAATGGCAGACATGAAAATTTAGCACAAATTTGGCGATAAAATAGATCTGATCCTTCTAATATATAAGCACCACCTTTCAGTTGGTTTTGATGTTTTTTGACGAGAGCGAATAAAATTAAAGAATAAAAAAAAAAAAAAATCTGAAAGATTTCAGATTTTAAATTACGTCCAAAGGCGCGTTTTTTTAACGTTTCGTGTGCTACCTTTTTTTATTATCATGTTC
>KK121794.1:240159-320559 GCA_000611955.2 Stegodyphus mimosarum
TTTTTTAACGCGCCAAACGAAAACTACGCAACCGATCAAAAAACTTTTTTGGCTGATTCACAGCTGAATTGCCAACTATCAAATAACAAAATGTGTTTTACATTTGTACTACGTTTGCAAACCTAAAAATTCAACTGAAGCCATCTATAAGTGAAATCCGCAATTACTTAGTTGCCAACCCAATATTATTATTATTATTATTATTATTTCCACACTTCGTTTGTTGTCGAAACATGAAGATACGATTTTTCATTTCAGTCTTTCAGGTTGTCCGATTGCAGCCATGGAAAAGATGGTACATAAGGAGCACAAATTGACTCAAGCCAAAACACCTTCAACAGCAACACTTACTCAGTGTCAAGGTAAACCAGGAGTAATTTTAACGCGTTTACAAATCTTGAAGACTAGTAAATGCTTTGTGATGGTAGTTTTCCTTAGTGTTTTACGAATGTTACAATAAAAGTGCTGATGGCTGTATTTGTATTTATGTTTCGCGTAAATTTATTTAATATTGAGTGAGTCTAATAAATGCAATAAATTTAAGTTAAGATTATATGATCGTAAAAGACATGCAAAACAAAATTACATAATAAGCTTATTTGTTCGGTTGAGCAGTGAGAAGGCGAAAAATCTGAACATTCGTTATCAGCAAATAACGACCGATTGTGTATAACAGTTTAGAAATAAATTCCTTTTTCTCGTTCTCTGGTAGATTTTCCTATGGAAACTATTTGCAAAAGCTAAATCTATGATATTGTATTAACATTATATTCATCATTATTCGATTTGTACTTGTAAAAATATTTCCAACAAAATTTGATTTCTAGAGCTCAAACTTTCACTCGAAGGCCTTTTTTACCGTTTCGGAAGAAGATGTATAAATGTGTTGTTTCCTAAAATGAAACTCACATTATTATGCCACATCGAAATATTTATGTAATTTTGTAATAACATGATTGCATTTCACATATGTTTAAAAGTAAACATTGCTTCGTATTTTATGTCTACTTTTTTTAGATCTGTAGTGATTGAATTTAAATATTACTCATTCATATTTTACATACCACATGTAGTATTTAATAATAGGACAATTTTGATAATATAGGACTTTCTAGATAGTATCTGACACTGTTTTTAACAATGATACATTAAAAGTCTAATGTATTAAAAATCTAAAATTCTCAACATGTGACATAGATACCTAATAATAAAAACGTACAATATACAGTTAATTGCTTTGCTAAAGAATGTAAATTACTCAATATTGCATCAATTGTTAGCAAAAAAGATTGAATTCACTGGTAGCCATGTGTAATAACTTAATATAAAGTTTCTAACATCAGACTATGTTATAGCTAATCCGTCGTCAGAGCGAGTATTGCGACCTATGTGTTTCGTCAAGCAGCTGGAACTACAGGAATACAAATTTCCGGGCTATGTGAGCACGCCTACCCCTCGGACGAATTTAGCGAAGGAACTGGAGAAGTACAGCAAACCCCCACCTGATTTCACATTCGACGTGTACAGACCGATAGCGCCTAAGCCTAAAGCACCAGCTCCTCCACTCTCGACGTCAGAGCCGGAAGCTGATGTTGCTCCTCCTCCTGCTCTTCCTCATCCCCAGAGGCCCGCGCCCATCGTTGTAAAACCCAAGCCCCAGCAGAGAACTACTTTCAAGTGAGTGGAAGTTTTTTATGTATTTAGAATGGGGATGGTGTATGTTTTCAGGAAAATTATCAAAGCAACGTAATCATCTTGATTTCACTCTAAACTCATTTTTTATTTTTGACTAATTCGATGCTCTGTTTGGATGCAATCTGCAGTCTTATTTCGTATATTCTTTTCCATTTTATTGTATTCTTGGCGACGTGGAAAGATTTTGCTCAGCGAAAAATTGTTATACCAACCAAGTAACAATGCTCATTAAAATTTGTATTTTGAAGTTAGGGCAAACAATGACAGTTGCGAAGAGTCTGTAGAACTCTCTTTTTCACTTATTTTCTTTTTTCTTCGCATTCGCTAATCATTCGATTGCAAGGTAGTTTGAGATTTGCTTTAAAGGTGAGTAATGCTTATTGCTACTCACCTTTACTAAAGAAGCAGTTATGAGTCCCACTAAAATATGATAGAATATAAATTACAAACGTAAGACATCCGAAACACTGTACAGTCAGAATAAAAGTTCAGCTTTGGACTTTGGAGGAAGAAAAAAGTGCTCTATATGTTTCAAAAGTTGACCGATGCCAGTCAGTCTTCTTTAAAGAGAGAAATATTCTGATTTTATTCTAACTATAACAGTTTAAATGCGAAATAAAGGAACATAAAGAGCAATTTGTTCAGGAAACTGGCTTTGCAAAATTGGGATTCGCTAAACTATTGAGTAAAGTTGATGTATTTTAATGAACGCGAAAGTCTTCAAAATTTTCTGATTCGTCAGTTGAAGAAATTTTGGATAATTTTAAAAAATTGAAAAACAATGATCAGAAGACCAACAATGATTAGGAGTAGTAGTTTTTTTCCTTCTGGCTTCTCTGAAACGTGTCGAGCATCATTTTTATTGAAGTTTGCAAAAGCTTAAAATAGGTGTATATTCCTAATTAAGTGACGGACTTCTCTTCGATATCAAATGTAATTCATTCCTTACAAGCCAATGGATTTCCGTCTTTGCTCCCTCCTGATACCATTCTTCCAAAAAGGCTCCAAAAGTTCTCTTCTCTCGATATGTTCATCTGATTAGGCTTCTGCAACATTACTTGAGTGAGACGTATACACCATGTTTTGCCCGACATTCGCAGCTATATCTGTATCTCTGTATTCCTTGAGCTTCCTTCTTAAATGGTTTTAATTCCGTTGTAAGGTTTTAGTTAAACTAACAAAGTTTTATTTTAATTTAAATCTTTCTAACTCTTCTCTGTTTCAACTTCCCGTCAGAAGAAGCGCGCGTTTTCAGCTTATGCTAATTTGAAGTAGAGCCAAGTACTATTTAAACCAGAGGTAGAAACCTCTCAGTGTGAGAGAGCTTTTAGTCTCAGATCACGGTCATTCTGTTCGACGTTCGCCTGACCAGCTAGCAGATAATTTCTAAGCCATAGTGCAGTTTAATTAAATTTCTATTTAGTTTTAGTATAAATTTATCTGATTGTTAAGTTAGGCCCAAGTGTGGTCTTTTACTTTCTGTATCCCTCCCGAGTTGGGAAGTGTGTAAATAATATTGATTTAATAAAAGAGGATTTTAAATCCCTTTCAAGTGCAGTTATTCTTCAGCACAGTATCTACACCAGAACATAGCTGATTTCAGCTCCCTGTTTCAGATCAGGACTTTAGGACTTTAAGGAGTTACTTCAAAATGTTTGCCAAGCACATGCACAGAACACTCAGTCCTGACACCGTAAGCACTTATATTGCATTTGTTGCTAATTGCTCACATCAGAAGCCAGCTACTGATAGAAAGCCGTAGTAATAGTGAAATTCCTCTAGCGCTTAAATTGTATTTGTTGCTAGTTACCTGTATCAGAAGCCAGCTAGTGCTAGAAAATAGTAACAATAATAATGTTCGGCTAAAGTTTGAACATTTTCTATGAATCAAAATAATTTTTTACTTGTTATTTTATTATTCTATTTATAAGAAGCTAAAACAATAAATTAAAATTGTTGACTTTTGGCATAAATAAAAGTAAATACCAATTTTATAAAATTTTTGTAATTCCTAAAAATTAAGCCTATTATTGAATCTTTTTGAGTCACTATTCAAATTCACATTAAATTATTACTCACATTACATTTGAATAAAATTTGTTTGAAATTTTCTAAATAGTAGATTATAATTCTTTATAAATGTGTTTCTGTAAATAGGCAGTTTTCTCTGGAGCCTACATCAGCTATCAACCTTTCTACTAAAAGCAATGCCGATAACGTTATGGACCTGTCCTCATCCAGCTCTCGTACCCTCCATACTCTTGACCTGAGCGCAAACACACGTTGTCCAACAGGAATATGTACCAGGTGATGAATATTGCTTTATGCTATATTAAACATTTTAAGTAAGCTTGGCAAATGTTTTCTGTTTCATGTCTAGAGTTAATATGCAAAATTCGTAAAAGCTAAAGTATATTTCTTTTATTATGATCAGTTATCTTAAGTTAAAAAACGTCTACGGTTGCCATCTGGGATCCGTAGCTGATTTTTAATTTGAAAGTCAATGTTTTGTATCATTTATACATTATATTATTGTTGAAAACGAAATAAAGTATATATTTGTAACTGCCTTGTTGCCTTACATTCAAATCAGAACACTAGAAAAAGTGCACAAAGTAAGAAATATTTATGCATGCGATGTGACTGAAGCTATGAAATCTAGACGCATCTACCATGGTCGTTCTTCATGATTTATCAAGGTTAACTATCAAACCAGTTTGTTGATCCATTAAGTCCATCCAAATCAAAAACATTCATATACCCTTTGATGCAATTACCTTGCTGAAGTTTCTTCACGTGGCTTGCATTTTATATGAATACCGAGCAATAATTATTTCAGAGTAGAGGAACGATAAAAATCAATGCAGGCCAAATCTGGCTGTAGTATGGATTCTCTTCCTTCCTGCAAACAATTGTGAATTACATTCTACGTGTTTCTGGCTTTTGAGGCTTGGTGTTGTTATGAAAACGAATACTACTACTAATCTAGAGGTGGTCATTTTCGTTGCATGTCCACGTGGAATTGTTCTAAGAATTGTACAACATTCGTGCTGTCTCCATCTTCTAAGAAGTCCACGAAAATCAAGCCTGACAAACTCCAATAATAGATGGCATGACTTTTCAGCAGAAGTTTCCCTTTTTTAAATTTCTTCTTGTATCTTCTTCTACCTTCGTACATTATGAAACACTGTTCCCGATGAGAACAAAATTTTAAAGCTATTTCTGTTTCTAATTACAATGTGATCATTAACTCTGTCTGTTTCAAATATAAGGTTAGAAAATTTCAAAAAAGATATCATTCGTATGATTTTATGCGCAACGAGTATTTCACATAACAGCCACGTTAAACCTTGAAAACCTGTAAAACATATACCGCAAAATATGCTGAAAAAATTCCACTTCGGATTCAAAATACTGGGAAGTCAAACTTATTTCGTCAACTCTTGTAATGATTTTATCACCGATGAATTCAAATCATTATATATTCACATCAGAATTATAGATTACCTGAATAGATTACTTTCATTATATGGACATAGTCCATTTTCCTCATCCCACTCACATGTGATGACTGTAATGAGTGGTACCATTTAGCCGTGTTATTTTTATCTCCCTCTATTGGCACAGATTTAAATCAGCTGCCAATGTTCATCAACTGCAGCGTGGTTTTGACTAACAGAAGCATTATCACCCCTTTCCCTGTCCTTAGACTGTGCTTCCACAAACAAGATCTAGACTGCTTTTGTGCAAAGGGAGCATCTACCAGCTTCGCTTCTCAAATGTACATGCAGTTTATGGCATTTACACGACATCTGCGTTCATTTTATAACAAGTTCAGTCTTTCTTCCTGATCGATATCTACATTTGAATACCTTGTTAAGTGGCTTGCTAGTTTGATATTGTGAGGTTAGGAGATATTTGGCAATAGTTGTTCAAAAAATAAACTATTTTCATTCATGTTGAATAAGTTCTGTGGCTAGTATTGTGCATCTTCAGTTAAATTAGCAAATTATTTTGAAAATTCTTTTCACAATAATCCCGTCACTTTGCTAGTTATAACGATATTTTGTTGGTTTATACTAATTACGAACCAATAAAATTGATCACTGTTTGTTGTAAATATGGCATTAATACACTTGCCACGTATTTTCGTTTCAGTATTCTTGATATTTCGTTTTTAATTTGGTTCACTAAAATATCACGATTAATATTTTACGTCACATGCTTAATTTGCCGTTTGATAACAGGTTTATCTATGATAGAACAGACTTGTCATATTCTTTTATGCAATTCGTTAGTTTGGGCCAAATTCCATAATCTTTCTTTAGCAATGGCAAAAGATGTATTCCAAGGCACATATCTTCCTTATAGGTAACTAAGCGGTTTATTAAGCATCTGAAGATTATTTGTCTTTGCCGTTTGAATATAACTGTTGACGAGAACAAAAGTCTTTCACCCGGAAAATCCCAACACGTCTTTAGAAGATTTTAACGTGTTGTTTATTACCTTAAAATGTATCCATATTTAACTTTCCTTGCTCAAAACAAATCGAAATAAAAAGTAGGCTTTATAGATGTAAAATACAATGAGAATATTTTTGACACACCCTCAAAACATATTATTTATTACTGCTTTTTCAACTTTTTTTTTGTCTAATGTTAAATTACAAATTCCTAATCCTGAACTGTGGGTGCATATTTGAAGCAAAATCCATTGATTTTTTTACCTATTTAGTAAATAAAACTACGTCAATGAAAAGTACATACCAATTTAACGAAAGTTTTCTCCGCAATTTAGTATAAATGCCAGACTTTTTTCCCTGCAAAAACCTGCTGTTGTTTACTTGAAACAACTGCTGTTGTTTACTTGCTGTTGTTTACTTTAAAACTTTATAAAAGTTTTATGTCTTGGGTATCTCTTATATTATATTTACTAATTTTAAAATTAACAATCATATAACATAAGAAATTATTTTTTATTTATTCTTACTTTTAATCAATAAACTTTCAAGTTCATAAAATTAAAAAAACGAGAACATACCTTTTGAAATTACGTATACACAAATAGTTTGGGTTTTTTAGATCCGTTATCTTATCTAGTCTTTTTTTTTATCTTTTTCAGTTCGCTGTCCAGTAATTCAAATATTCTTCATCCGACTCCTCAAAGGCCAACCGTTTTAGTCACTCCAAAACCTATATTTGGAACTGCCATTGAACAGACAGAACCTGTTGATTTCTCCACAGGCACAACAACAGCCACCAGAGTTGGTGTGATAGCGGGACCGTTGGCTCCAGTTACTGTGCAACCACTGTTAGCGCCCAATGACTCTTTACCTCTCTCTCCCCCTCCCGCGATTGTTCCACAGGCTCCTCAAGCTCCTTATCCTTCTCCCATTCGTTCTCCATTCTCCCAAATCCAAAGTCCAATCACACTGCAGGCCGCGGTGCCTTCTCCTCATCCGACTTCCTTACCAGCATCTTTACCTTCTGCCTTATCCGCCTCGTTGCCTCCCAGTTCTTGCCAACCTGTGACTGTGTCTCTTTCAAGCCCTCATCATCCTATCGCCCTGCCAGCTCCTCAACAATGTGCTGGGCGTTTAGCAGGATCTACGGCAAGCCAAGTGCAGACTGTGCCATCCACCATCCAGGTTAGCTCTTATGTAAGCATTGCTGGAGTACAATACATAATTTTATTTCTAATGACTGCTTTGTTATCCGTTTAGTTAATTGAAACTAGTAGCCCCTAGTTAGATTAGTAGTCTTATAGATGTGAAAAAATCTGATCATCAGTAAAGCAAAATTTAAATGCAAAACCTGTAACTTTACCCTCATTTCACGTTTTGTCTCAATTCTGTTTAAATCAAACCCAGAAACTTTGCATGGTGACCACCTATCGAAAGTGACCAGTTTTGAAAATGACCAGATCGATAGTCATATTCTCCTACGGAGATCTCTTTCGTTGAAGACCAAAATCATCTAGAATTCTGAATGCTTGCCTTAGAGAGGTTTACCGTTCATTTCCATAGCTGTGATGTCCACTTTTCCGTGTCAGATGTGTGTTTGGTTTGTATTTTATGTTCCATTTTCTTATTATCTTGTATGGTATTTCTTCGTTGCAGGTGCTGTCTTCCACTCAAACGGCCAGCATACCGCTCTCATCCGTCAGTTTCAACCCTTCCTCATCTTCATCTTTTACTATTGCATCACTGTCCACATCACATGTCCCCTCCATTCTGGCCTCTTTGGCACAGACTCTTGTTGTCACTGCCACTTCCCATCCACAGGCTCAGCAAACACCATCAGCTCCATTAATCAGGTTAGTATCAGCTAAAATATCCACCTAAATTGATAGAAAATTTCATAATATAGTACAGTTAATTGAAACGTCCTATTTTCTTTTATAAAACTGTTTTGATCAAATAATTCATTTACTAATCAGAAATGTCATCAACTAAGTACAGCGGTTTAATTTTTGTATAACGACCATTCATATCTATTCCACTGCAACGGCTGGTAAAAAAATTCCCGTTTGATAAGAATATAGCATATTAAATCCTATTTTCACTATAGTGACGTTCGTTACAATAATCATTTTCTTTAAAACGCAAGGGAGAGCGTCACCTATATTAGTTTTTCTTCCTTAACAACGAATAATATTTGCTGATAAAATAAAGATCCTTTAAAGTTAAGTTGCTGTCTCTAAAGAGTATCCCAGGGAACGTTCATACGAGAACTTAATGATCACAACTAGCATAGGCAGAACTTTGTTGTTAAGCAACTGCATTGAGACACTGAAATTTTGAAAACAGAAGGTAGGCTAAATCAGCTATGCCTTCGCCGGTGTTCAATCGTTTGATTTTCCGACTGCTAGTCGAACGTGCTACGACTTACAATACAAATCTTGCACAGAGGAAAGGCAAAAATTCTGTATATTTTCTTTTAATTAAAGGGCGATTGGAGGGAAGCGATTCAGTCACCAAATCCTGATGGAGATGAGTTATTGTTCACCACATTTTAGTCGGGCGCCATTAGAACCATCTGAATTTGAATTGTAAAACTATTTGAATTTTTGGAAGTTAGTAAGACGAAACGTCAGCTATATCTTCGACAGAAATTTAAATTGCGTATCTTCCGATTGCCAGATAAACGTGCTACCACTTCCACGATGGCATGCAAGGAGGAAAGGCGGAAATTCTTTACAACTAGACATAGTCACGAAAGCTGGTGTACGGATGTTAGCTAAGTATTCTAACTTAGGGATCGGCAACCTTTTTTTACTATAAGGGTTTAATTCAGAAATACAGGATTTCGGAGGAAACCGTAGTAGTGAAGAAATGTCTCTCCACTTTACATTTTTAGCAATCGATACAGTTGAATTGCATAATAAGCGTACACTTTTTTATAATAAATTACAAATTCTTCTCTCCACTCAAAATTTAAAAAATGTGTCTCCGCCATCCTATTTCTTTTTTCCATAGCGGTACTCTGCTTGCAACTAGAAATAAAAAGTCATGAGATGGCAAATTTATGTGCGAAAGAGTTTACGAGTGTAGCACGCCGTGGGTGGGCAGAGGACAAGAGGAAATTTGGGGCATAAAATAATTCACTGTATGCTGAATCAGATATTTGTAGCAGTCGGAAAAGGATTTATGTAGTCATGTAGCTATCTAGCTGTCCTTAAGATTCGGTTTGTGTCAAAGTTTAATTGTACAATCAGCACAATTTTTAAAATGGCGAAGAAAAATTTGAATTCGTACTAAAATTATTCATTAGAATTGCAAGTGTTTGTTGACCAAATATCTAACATTTACAATTTAGGCATATGAACCGTCGGCACCTTAAAATTCACGAATACCTTGAAACCGCCGGCCATCGTGTTGCCGACAAGTATTCTAACTTCTCAACTTTACGCTAGGGTTGCCTAAAAGCCGACTATTCATCTAGAAGCAAGCAAGCTGAAGATCTATGGACACCTTCGCGCATGCACAAGTTTACTTTCCCTATTGACTGCTGCTTAAGCCAAAGAATATCGATATAATGTTCTAATACGTATTTCTTTTGGCAGTAATCAGACTGGTTTACATTACGACTACGGAAGCCTTCCTTCTTTAAATACGTGTTCTTAAGCTCTGTTCGACAGATGTGAGCGAAAGGAACGACCAACCTTAACGCCGCATAACTATGACAACCATGATTTTAAACCTTCCTATGAACACACAGTCCGATCGAAATGTACTTTAGCTTTAATTTCTGTAGAAGACTGACGTCAAATTTTTAGTTCATATTGACAGATATAAGACATATTATGATTGGCTTAAGAAGTGGGTTATATGGGCAAGCCGTCTGAAGAGCTAAGTTTAAAGGGGCCCCAAATATATCAGAACTAATAAATAAGCAGTTTCCATTTGCAGACATTATATAAAATACACCGAAGATGGCTTCTGTCTGGGACACAAAAAATATCTTCACCGGCTCTGAGTAAAAATATTGTTTAATCTTTAAATATTTCGACATATTTTGTAGGATTTACTTATCTCAAAATAACCCTTGATGCTTGAGTACTTGAAGCTTTCCCTATGCCTACAGTACTTCTTGTGGAAGGATAAAACAGCTTAATTAACCAAGACTGTCATGAAGTAATCAAGCAAGTTTAAAATGCCTATTTGCGGAAAGATTTGGCGTGAAAAATTTGAGTGTATTTGTATGAGCAAATGCGTTGTACATTTTGAGATTCTTTTGGCTTGTTGATCCTATACGCCTTTACACTTCTTGCCCCAACAGTGTGATAACAATGTTTACCACTTGCTTACATTTAATTTATAATGTAAAACTCAATATCCGGATTAACTCGGATCACAGCTCATAATAATATGCGAAAAAAATTGAGTTTTCATTTTTCTATAGGTCAAGTAGTTATTTATTTTAGTGCAAGCCAGCGAATTTTATTCTTCCGTCTGTTATATTTTATTTAAACGAATAATATTCCCTAATAAAAAATAAAATTATTTTATTTCCTTAAAACAAAACTGAAAATTCTATTTTCGGATCGAATTAAAGAATGATATTATTTTTTTATTCTTCTAAAATATACAACCTATTTCTATTTCAATTGAAATGAAATGACAAAAAATTGCAAATTATTTACGTAAACCCTGAAACTAAACCTATTACCTTGTTTTTATTTTTATTAGGCTAAAATTAAACATTTTTAACCCAAAGAGCATTAGCCCAAGGGCTATTACTTTCGTTTTGGCATTTTCCGTTGATTTACTTTTCAAACTGTTGCCGCCAAATATCACAGCCCTGTATTATATTTAAAGAAATTAAATAATGAAGAATCTGCATAAATGTATATATTTTTCTCGCATTGTAATAAAACAACGGCACTTAGAGCCATCAAATTTTGAATAACGCAATCCTCCACCGAATATGGGCATCTGGAAGCCCAAATTTGTAATTTGTAATTTGTTTTATTATCTATTTCATATTTGGTAAAACTTTAACGAATTTTTGATTAATAATCTCAACGATTTCAAAGCTAGTAATGGCAACACTGTACGGAAGAAAAAAACATTTTTATCTCCAGAACTCGAGATTGTGTATAGGAAATTCTAAAGATATACTCTTTTTAAATTATTTTGCGATATTGCTGTTGAATTGAATTTTATGGTTTAAGTTCAAAGAGTATGATATTTAATAAATGAAGGTAACACACAAAACGTTAAAAAAACGCCCCTTTGGGCGTAATGTAAAATCTGAAAGCCTTCAGATTTATTTATTCATTTATTTTTAATTATTTATCCGAAACGAAATGCGAAACACAAGCAGTTCAATTCTACGTATAAAACAGGTAGTTCAACTTATTCTATTATTTTATCCGACCACTCATCTGAGATGCACGTGAATTGTATTCACCACGAACTTGTATTATGCCATATGCATATATAACGATTTTCTTCTAAGATTCATTCCAAAACAGGACTGTTAACATCGTTATTAATATTTGTAAAAATATGAGTGTTGCTCAAAGAACCATATGTTCATGTTTACAAGGTAGGCAGGTAAAATTTATACAAGATACCTAATATTTAACTAATTATTTCTATTCCCACACTATTTTTATGTCAAAGATAACAAGAAACGAGTTTATTCTCTCGAAAAATAGGCAAATAGAGGTTATGGCCCGTTCACACTTCGTTCTCAGCGACGCCAACGAAGCTAAGTGATGTACGAAACTCAAACAAAGAACCTCTATGTAAAGAAGGAAAGGCTCCATAGACGTAATGTAAACCACTTTGTCTGCAACGCCGCTACAAAGAAAAGGGAACATTCGCCAAGGGATTTGGCGACGGAATCTGTTGGCGAGAATTTCCCCTCTGTGATGTGCCGGTTCTTTGGTACCTAGCCGACATTTTCCCCTCCGCGACGTGTATAGGAAATTGAGGAACACGGGTTAAGATGAATCGTTCTTTGACTTGTCGCGATAATTTAAATTCGGAAATGATGAAATATTAGGTGAAGTTTCATTTTCACTGGCTGTTGAACTTCCATTATCCATATCGCTACTTGAAACCATTTCTATTTTCTATATTCCATTCTATATTCCAGAACCTATTCTTTGTTTAAACTCTTGCTAGACGTAACGGTCGAACCTGTCCAAACCAACTTCGACATTCAGCTTCGAGCTTTGGCGCTTTTTGGCGACAGATATTTCACGCATGCGCAGTTGTTTCCCTTTTCGTTGGAAGGGAGCCACTTCTGCTTCTGCGAAGTTTTCCTTCTTAACATACTCAGAACTACGCCGTTCACACTCGTATGAACGTTTGGCAAGCGTCAGTTTCTGATATCCAATGAACAAGATAGAAATCGCCAGATTTATATTGTTTACATTTCGTTTCAGATAATTTTTTGCAATGTACTTTGAGTTATATATTCTATATTAGTTGACACCCGCCCGCTTTGCTAGGCACACTATATATTTAAATGTGACCCTAGACATCTAATATGGACGAAATGTCTAATTTCGAATTGATAATTATTGTAATTTTTTGAAATTTTGACATACACAGATTTCAATATCACCCATGAGGTACTGCGTATTGGAATGCGTCCCCATTATTTAACGTGGCGGGATCTCCAGTAGGCCTACACCACGGAAAATTGCCAACTTAAAACAATGGACATATTTTGAGAATTTGTTTAAATATTTGTTTATTTTTTAGTTTATTAAATCAAATTTTTAATCAATTACAATTATTTGTCTTTGATTTTTTATGTATGGCAATTTTTATAAATAACAACAACATTTTTATTTTTCATCACAATAATTTATTTCTCTTAATAATAACATTTATTTTCATCAAACTTATGATAACAGTTAAATGTATATAAAACTGTAAAACAATATACTTGAATTTTTAAAACTTCTCCGTAGACAACATTCTTCGTACATTTTTCTGGTTGAAAAATGATGAAATCCTCAGGTGAACTTACTTTTGAACACGCCACATAAAACTGAGCATGAGAAAAACAGTCATTTTGTAAATCTACGCCAGCTAATTTTAAACTCTGCCCTTGCGCTTTATTGATAAGCATCGCAAAGCAAACTCTACCCAGAAAATTCAAACGCTTAAAGATTTACGTAAAATTACGTAAAAGGAACGTAAAATCCGTTCTTAGTGCATGGCTATATATATTATTATTATTATTATTATACAATAATGCTGTTCTGCTGTGTTGTTATAAACTAATACTTAATTATTATACAATATAGCAAGGGTATACAACATCTCTACATATAATAAAACAAAGTGCGTGTGTGTGTGTGTGTGTGTGTGTGCGCGCGTGCGTGTGTGCGTGTGTGCGTGTGTGTGTGTTTTTTATTTCATGTTTTGTGACCAAATCGCGTCATTTTGAGACATAATGGGCTACAGGAAAGCGAGATTCCACTCTATACATTTCATTTTTACATCGTCGTGAAGCGTAAACACTTAGCTATTTTACGAACTTAAAATAAATTTCGTATTTCAATAAATCGATTAAATACGAATTTATTTAGGAAGGTGAGCTTAACACCTTTTCGGCGGAATTTTTTTAAAAAAAACTTATTTTAAAAAAATGGGCTGTTTATTTTCCTTTTACACACGTTGAACTTTAATCCTTTCGACTCCTTTTAAAAAAAAGAATTTTGGAAAAATAATAATATTTTGTATTTTTTAAAAATTTTTTAAATGAAGCTTCCGAATACACTTCTCACATCTCAGATATTTTAAAATGTAGTTTTGGCAACAATTTTCCTTTCTTATTGTTGTTGATAGATTTTTGATGAAATTGCATCATTTTGAATAGTTTCATTCTTTTAAAAATTTCGGTTTGGCAACAATTTTCCATCGTATTTCTTATGTTACTGTTTTTAAGAGACTGAAAAGTTTAAGAAATTAAAAAATTGTTTCTTTTTGCAACGGTAAATTGTTTAATTATTTTATTAGGATAATTAACATTTGTATCAAGGGATATTCCTTATTTCATTGTAATATTCTGTTTTAATTGTATAGAATTTAAATTTAAAAACGTTTGCATGATATTTTTTAATCTGTTTAAGTTCTTAATCTGCTTATATCATTTTAGTTCTTAAGATTTTGCATAGGGAAGTTGGTTAATTTATTTATTAGGATAAGTAATATTTGTATTAAGGGATACTGCATATTTCATTGTCATTTTTTATATATATAATACATTTTTATCGATTTCATTTTTGATAAAGTTGTTCTACAGAGTAAAATTCTGCGCGAAATGTTTTGTTTGTTGAGTTTCTTTCATGTTATTTTTTGCTTACTTCACTGTTTGTAAGATATTGAAAAGTTTTGAATGATTTTTTTGCATGAGCCAGTGCACTTCGAAGCGAGTTTTTCGAAATTCGAAATAGATTTTTTTTTTTATTTTATATTTTCTGACGAAATCGCGTCATTTTAAGACATAATGGGCTATAAGCAAGGCGAGATTTCACTCTATTGTTTCTTTTTGCAAAGGTAAATTGTTTAATTAATTTATATATCTATATTTAAAAGGACGAGTTTTTCTGTGTGTGTAGGTGTCTTTCGTTCGTACTGTGTGTAAGCTAATATACCCAGGCCTGTGAAATCTGGTACACAGGATGCATCTAGACAAGAGCCAGTGCACATCGATGTTTCAAAATTCGAATGAGTTTTTTTTAATGAAATAGTATCAAATTGATGATTTTCTCTCATTATATGAACAACAATGGCACGCAGCCATTGTTGCTGATATCAGCTCTATTGCCTCTCGGAAAAATGAGGGTGATAATTCTGTGCAGTTTTTAAATTTAATGTTTCTCTTGGATACTGGACGTTTGTCTAGAGAAGGCAGCAGGAAGTTGGTTAATTTATTTATTGAGATAATTAATATTTGTATTAAGGGATATTGCTTATTTCATTGTATGCTTTTTATATGTAATGCATTTTTAACTGATTTTTTTTCCGTTGTTGTTTGTTTCTTTTTCTATAAAATTGTTCTGCAGAGTAAAATTCTGTGCAGTTTTCAATTTTAATGTTCGGTGTTCTCTTTAGGCATTTTTCCGGTACACTTGAAAGCCAGACGAAGGCTGGTCGCGCAGCGGCTAGTTTAGAATAAAATCATAACAAAAATGAATTTGTTTGATAATCAGTGATTTTAATTTTTAATGTAGTTTATGATGAACTTTAAATGTATGTATTGTTACGAAATGTCCAGCTGCGGTAAGACAGCTTCCCCGCAAAGCGGTTTTAGAGTTACCAGAAAATGGCAAGGAAAGCATGGTTGCCGTATTTGGCAAGAAATCGCCCATTTGGAGACAAAATTAGCGATAGCCCATAGACGGATGGAGAACCTTCTAGAACGAATTCTTATCTGTTTGGACCCTAATGTTCTCGAAGGCAGCCCAAAAGCTATATAAACCCTGCCTGCACGTAGAGTAGCAGTCAGTCAGTTAGTGCCTCGTCAGTCAATCCCGATTCTGTCGAGTTTCTCGTAATTCTATGGAGTTATTTTATCGTCAGTCTACTTTTGAGTTGGTGCGCCGTTGAGGCTATCCTCGAATACATCCCGAGTTGTAGTGTGGAGAATCTCAAGAGTACGTGGAGTTCCAAGAACGACCGAACCGAGTCGAGAGCTATACTCTGGTGCTTTGCCATGAAGCTGTCTTAACCGTTATAACCTGATAACCTAAAGGCTGATTGTTTCAGCGTGTTGGTCGTAGTTTTTCGTCAGCTGTAAACCTGTTTTTGGAGCTGTCCTGAATACTACTGGCTAATAAATTGTGTTTTGTTTCTTCATTAAATGTTATCATCAATCACTCCAAATCACGAACCCGTACAAAAACGCTGCAATACATTTATTTAAAATTTTATACGTTTAATTTCGTTCGGTAGGAATTAATTTTAAAAGCATTCACGAAACTTTTAAATAAAGGAAATGTATTATTTCATTCGCTTATTTGTACTTTGCTTAAAAGTTAATACCTTTGAGTTTTGTAGTAGGTTTTATCATATTTATTTGTATAGTTTTATTATACGTATATATATTTTTTTTTAATCTGTACTGAATTTCAGTTAAGATGTGCAATACCAGTTATACAATTCACTGACCGTTTCATAATGTAAGCACAAATCTAACTCTCATCGATGAGAAAAAATACTTCTTTCGGTGAAGTTTAACAACAATAAGAAACCAGATGTTTTTTCTACTATATATTTATAAAGAGAGAGAGATAATTTTTCAGCTAATTATTCCGTAAAATGAGTTGCCGCTGCCCGCACGTAAGTTGCAATAATCACGAATATCAAGTTAATGCTGAAAAAATGCTGACAGTTGTGCATTCCCGAAGGTACATTAGATATCGCCGAGCCAAAGAATATGTATTGTTAAGAAGGAAAACTTCGCAGAAGCAGAAGTGGCTCCCTTCCAACGAAAAGGGAAACAACTGCGCATGCGTGAAATATCTATCGCCAAAAAGCGCCAAAGCTCGAAGCTGAATGTCGAAGTTGGTTTGGACAGGTTCGACCGTTACGTTTAGCAAGAGTTTAAACAAAGAATAGGTTCTTTGGTTTCAAGTAGCGATATGGACAGTGGAAGTTCAACAGCCAGTGAAAGTGAAACTTCACCTAATATTTCATCATTTCCGAGTTTAAATTATCGCGACAAGTCAAAGAACGATTAACCCGTGTTCCTCAATTTCCTATACACGTCGCGGAGGGGGAAAATGTCGGCTAGGTACCAAAGAACCGGCACATCACAGAGGGGAAATTCTCGCCAACAGATTCCGTCGCCAAATCCCTTGGCGAATGTTCCCTTTTCTTTGTAGCGGCGTTGCAGACAAAGTGGTTTACATTACGTCTATGGAGCCTTTCCTTCTTTACATAGAGGTTCTTTGGCCGAGCTTTGCTAACTACTAATCTTCGCCCCGTTTCAAGGGAGAAATCCTCCAGAATAGTCCGAGGGTCTCCCCCTCTTTTTTCCCTACTATAAACCGCTCAAGATAACTACTGGCTCACCGTGTATTTTGAGTGCCCCCTTGGCGCACCAACACTACACACTTACAAGTAGCCATGGTTTCTCCGGGATTAGAACTCGAGCCCATTGGTATGACTCATTAATAATGGCGTAACATTTATAATGAAATCAAGGATCATTTATCATTGTGTATCATATTCTAAATTTTCTCTCACTGAATATTCACATAAATTTAAAATAATCATCAATTCCTAGATCTCCTGCAAGTACAGCAGCTCCCAACAACGTTGCTGCGTCTCCCTGCCTCACTTTGTCCGTTACAGCAGTGTTAACGCCCACCACCAACACACAAAGTCAGTGCGTCACAACTTGTGGAGCTACACGTCAACTGACTTTAGTCACTCCATCTCACGACTATACCTGCGATAAAGACAGGTAAGACCCTAGATACTTTATTTCTCTTTTTTTTTCCCGTAGTTAGGATTGTTTTGCGGTTAATTCTGTATGAAAGTGAAAATAACACACTTTTATTTACATCAGAAAAATATTTTTAAACTCATGATGACTGTAAATTCTAATCCGTCACAAACTTTTAAACGAATTAGTGGAGAAATATAGAAGAAGACTATTATATCAGAATTTTATAAAAAAAAATTTACTTAGTTACTTTAAATCAAAATAATAAATATTCAGCACTTAATTAATTTACTTATTACAGTATTATAGTAAGTATACATCAACTGCATACTAAGAAATTACATACTTCATTGAATTCAAGAAAACAACGGAATTGGCGTATAAACCAATTAAAGCAGACTCTTTCGGGCGCTTTACTCTGTTATTGTTTTCTCTGGCTGCAACCAAATGAAAGATAAGCAATGAAATCGAAGATCTTATAACTGTTAAGATCGATGTCCACGATCGAAGCATTCCAGTTACTCACTCATTGATCATGTCAGCAATCTGAAATCGATTAAATAAATGTTTTGTTAGTCTCACGTTTTATTTCTCGAAGTCCCACGTTCTTGGCACAAGCAATCTCAGCACAAATTAACTAAGAAATTGGTTTGTTCTCAAAAGTAGTCAAAATCTTTTAATTCTCATAAAAATTGGTAGTAGACATTTATTTTCTTCTCATAATAAAGTCGTACATGTCTTCTACACCGTCCAATACTTAGTCTTCCCACTTATCTCCTTCTCCTTTCTTCTTCCTCAAGCTCCTTTTTTTCGCCTTCTCAAACCAACTCTAGAGTTGCCACTCTTTAAGTCACGGCACTAACTGATAGTAAGAAAGAAAAAAGAACTATTCAAGGAGTGACAACGGCGCCCTCTGTAACGAAGGAAAATGGAAAAATAAGAGAGAAGTGCAAAGCATCAAATGTCAACTGTAAAGATGTAATCAGGTATTCAAACAAATCAAGCATTATTCTTTTATAGACTGGAGTTAAATACGGATTAAATCCTTTATTTCGTTGCATTTCGCTCTTCCTATGCAGTGTTTTCGTCTTACTTTAGCTTCAAACAAAAAAAAAGCAATATAGTAATTTATTTATCCACCTATTTCATTGTTTTTGAGTTTTACTAGCTTTCCTTTCTGATGGCTATTTTGCTGAATTTCAGAAGAATTCTTTGCGTCGCTTTATGATGTTCAAATAAATTTTTCAGGAACGTTTTAAAAGCTGAAGAAAGATTAAATCTTTAAACGTATCCAACGGCTATTTTAATTGAATACAATGGAACCTCTTTTTATGACAATAATTCTTTCCGAATCTTACTTTTAACACGATACCCTCATTAAGTGAAACAATTTTTACCATAGGAATCAATATAAAATAGGATAATGCATTCCATTCTGAAAACAAATACTAAACAAATTCACAGCTTGATTTGTCCAAAGCAAAAACGTGAAACGTGAGATGGTCTTTGTTTTGCAACCCTGATCCTCTCTGCTTCGACATCTTTTCCCAAAAAAGACTCGCCTCATCACGATTAAAAACCTGCTCCGGCAGATAATCCTCAGAATTCACAAATTTCTTGAATGAAGTTCTCGGCTGCCTTTAGGTGTGAGCCTTCTGTATAAGGTATTTCTCCCGCCGTCTTAGCATGCCTTCCTGGTGTAATGGCCAACACATTCGGTGCGTATCGACAGGTCCGAGGTTCGGGTTCCCGCGAGGGCATTGCTCCTTTTTCACGTCTCTCATCATCAAAAATCCTAATGTCCCTACAGTGACGCCCGAACTAAAAACGGTAGTGGACGATGATTCCAATCACCAGGATTTGGCGATTGGGTCCCCCCAATCCCCAGTCGCCTTTTAAAAGGGGGACTATATAAGGTATTTCTCCCGCCTTCTTAACATGCGTTCGTGATGTAATAGTCAGCACACTCAGCACGTATTCGAGAGGTCCGAGTCCCGGCGATTGCATTGCTCGTTGTTCACGTCTTCTTGCTTCAAAAATATATCCTAATGACTCTACAGCTGCTGCTCCGTTCATTATAAAGCTGTGGATACCTGTTTTTCTCTTAAAAGGTTTGAGCTTTGAATGCTTCTTCTTTGTCCGTTGATGATTCTGGCGCCTTCTTGATAAGGTTGGCAGAGTTTAGTTTTACTTTCTTACAAAAATATGTTTTAGTTAACAGCGCTTCTGGTTGATCCATATGAGAAGTAATTTTTCAACTTCGTTGAGAATACGCAGCCATTGCGTAGAAATTCCTGTGACATCTTTTCAAGCATCAGTCTTCTTAACCTTATCTTTGTTTTTGAAGGTAATACAAATCGTTCATAGGCGATTATGTGTGCGTGCTAGTTCAGACAATCTCACACCTTATCCTGGCTTCTCAGTGATTTAGCGTTTGACTTTTGCGGTGATTTTATTCTTTTACCTTTGTCTTCTTGCTTCATTTTCTTTGAGTACAAACATGTAAATACGCTTTAACTTTGCACTAAAGAAAAAAACCGCTCACTAATGTGTCTGAATACAGCTTTCAGAGGCTACCGTAAGTTGCAAGTTGAAAGGACGCTAAACACAGACCGATAGCCAAAATGCAGGCAAGATCCTGCATGTAACGTTGCGATGTCTCAGCACCACTCGTTGTGCGAGACATCACTAATTTTACACTTTGTTTCTCTTGTTATGCAGATCAGTCGTCTTGGAATGTGCTTGTTAAGCGAGGTATTACTGTATAACATGAAAATTATATTCAGTTTTGCTGTTTATTTAAAGCTTATTTTCTTAATAGTAAGTGCTTTAAATCATCTTTTAATTTTTAATTGGTTAAACTGATTTACAATTAATAGAGATTGCTTAGCTAAACTGTAACTCGACTGAAATCTTAATCTTTAAAATCTACTGGAAAAAAAATTCAGTTTTTTTTTTTAATCTAATAGAATAATTTTGCTATTTTTTTTAATATTTCGGTTCACAGTAATCTGCTAATTATCACTGTTTTTACTGACTGATGAAGTGCATTATAAAAATGAAATATCTTGAATTTCAGGATTCCTTCACCTAAACTGCTAAAGAATGCCTTGACAGCAGCGAAAATTCGGGAAAGTCGTGAGCCTGTTCATTGTCCGACACCTGGTTGCGATGGTATGGGACACGTATCCGGCAATTACGCTACTCATAGAAGGTACGTAACTTTAAAACATATTTTGCTTCGTGATTAGATCCACCATAGTAATACGGTGTATCTGGCATTCTTCTGCAGTGGTATTACAAGAATTAGTGAACTGAAAGAAACATTTTTCTGTTAAAGGAATGAGTATTTAAAATTCTTAATTGAAAGGTTAAAAAACATTAAACGAAATTTTTATTCTAGATTTAATTTGAATTCTATACAAATCTGCGTGACGGCCGCATTTTTCTACTAGAGGATGGGGCCCGAAATATCATACCCTTTGTTTTGTTTATTACACATTTATTTATCATCGAAATATTACAAAATGAATACATAGTTAAATATCTGAGCGTGTAAAGTGAGTTTAGTGGAGAATGTGTTCAATGGGTCCTCTCTTTCGTTTCAGAATCTCTTGCAAGCGAATCTTGCATAGAGGCTGTTCGCACATTTTTAGACGATGTATATTGTATTCACAAAACTAAATTACATAAAATTCTTGTGTTTTAAATATTCTATTTGACATCGCTTATTCTGAACTATCTTTCGACACCGCAATTTCCAGGATAATAATGCCTTTTGAAGTGTCAGAAGACGTATTCTATCCCATTCCTCTCCAACAGCTTTCCAGAATCCTGTTAGGGTTTGGGGACAACGTTTGGATAATGCAGTTTTTAAAAGTCCGAAACCACAAAAATCCATAGATGACACATCGGGAGATTGAGTAGGGATATTCGTGAAGGGTATGGCCTTGATACCAGTTTTTTGTTCCATTTCTTTTAGGAAATTTACAGTGGATTTTAATGTGTGTCTGCTAGCTTTGTCCCGATGGAGTCTCACAGATGGATGGCACTGTGGGTAAAGCGATGGTATTTCATTCAGAAAAATGGACGATAAAATAGGTTCCTGACAGTATTTGGAGTTAATCTTGACATGTTTTTGCACTCTCTTTATTTTTAACTTGCCATTATAAGAAAAACCAGCAACAATCATGAATCCCTTCGAAAAACTTCTTTCGATTCTTTGATGATAATAAATGGCTCTTTTTTTGTTACAATCATTTAAATACACCCATGCTTCATCTATTGTGACAAATGTTTTCCATTTTTCTTTGGATAAGTGTCTCTCATATAGAATTCTGCAGCGTGTCCCGCGTCGAGCGATATGCTTTGGAAGAAGACGATGCACATTGCGTTTTTTCGCTTTCTTAAGATTTAAATCAACGTTTATCATTTTGTTTACATTGGGCACCGAGCATTTTAATGATTTTGCAACTGTCCTATGACTAAGGGGATTTTCTTTTAACATTAAACAACGTACTTTTGCAATAGTCGAAGAGGTCGGTTTTTTTCCTGGATAGTTGTTTGGAATTTTTGTCCCACTCGAGGCTCCAATTCGACGTTTTTTTCCTTTCTTGTTGATGATATTACCTATCGACGCTTTAGATATCACAAAACCACGACTCTCGCATCGCTTTTGGTTAACGGAGTATGCATATTTCTCTTCGGAAAGAGCGTCAATGTAGCCTTCGAACCACTGCTATGCTTGTTAAATTCGCCATTTTGAATAAAAACAAAACTTTCAAGCCACAGACAATAATTTTGACTTTTAAAAAAATAGTACAATTGCAATTACTTCTTTTGCAGCAAACGATTTGTTTATTACCGCTTACCATAATTGTCTAAAAAATGTGCGAACAGTCTCTGTATTTGTACACACTGTCTTCTGAAATTGCCCAGCATAACTGCAGTTAAGAGCTTTGAATTATCTTATATTTGCAAGCTTCCTTGTAAATAACTTACTTTTCAAAAAATCTCGTCAGAAGATGTGACATGGATTTATATCCGGGCTATGCGGAGGAAGAGCATAATCCTTAAGTGAACGTCGGTATCGTAACCGAAGGACGGACTTCAAGTACGAACCAGTGACCTCTACTGCTCTTACGACGTTCAATCTTTGAAAGTTATCGTTTCATCGTTTACAATTTATTTCTCATTTGTTTCGGGATATCCAACATGAATTTTTATTTCTTTCAAATTTAACTAGATAGTAATATCTTCGCAATTACTTCTTCTTGTTCATTGGCTCGATAGCCCAAGGTGAGCCCTTGCCTTTTCCAGCCATCTCTACTTTTGGCAACTGTTTTCCTCACAATTACTTACATTTGATATAATTTTGCACTGAAATTTTCACAAGAGAGTCACGATCGTTTAATTATTTTGTACAATAAACTGGGCGGCAAAACCTTTTTAAAAGTCTGGCTTTAAAGGCTACAAAGGTCAAGTGACACACCAGAAAAAATTACTGAAAGTCCATTAGTCCATTCTAGAAGCCCCTTCCATCTTTTGCGATACCGATGTGCCCTTACGAATTATGTATACGGGGGCCACTGTTTCCCACCTTCATAACGTTCCGGAGACAGATGATATTACAATCATATTAAACACTTTATACATGAAATTATGAACAATAGTTGCTGTATGGGGAGGAACTCCGTCTTGCTTGAACCACTCAGTGTGCAAAGAGAGACCTGCTGTCATTTTTCAAGTTCGTGGACGCTTGATGGGTGCCATGAATTTTTCTCCAGAGCCAGTGACTTTCAGTTGCTGACACAATCTGTGAATGTTTTGCTTGCGAGGATTTCATCTTGTATCAAAATATGCACAAAATCTCTTCGTTTCTTCGAAAAACTTTACAGCTTTCATCTTCTGTTCAACACTCAACCGGCCATTATCCTCCATTTTTCATACTGACATTTCGCGGTATATTAGAATACGATACTGACTTCTAATGACATTTGCTACATTTTCAATGAGAAAAAGCACCCGAACACGCGTTTTCAACATTTAATAAACAATTTTAGACTTTTTATACAGTGACTGAACGTTATGGCATTTTGTCTATCATTCTATGTATTAAAAGTAGTAAGAAATTTTTGACCTGCTTCTGCTGGTAAAAGCAACTACGGGATCTACAACAGAAAGAATGTCTACTGTAACGTCCTGCAATTCTTAAAGTATTACCTGATTTTCATCTTAGAGAGCATACGATCATTTTAAAAGGGGAAAATTGCCTAGAGAATATTCAAAATTCTCGTTTTTTTATCTACTTTATCTATTTTTTTATCTAGTTTTATTTTTGTCTCTCATGGTGGTAACTCTCGGTTTCATCAGTGGCAGAACGGTTGAGACTATCGATTACTGGTAGTTCAGTCCAGATCGGAATTATGTAAACGAGCTAGCTGCTTCATGAATGATCTTATTGTTTTTCCCCGGGTGTAACGTGAATACGAGCTAGAAAGTCCTCCACGAAGGCATCCCTACTCTTAGGCAGGTAGCCTTTCTGAGCTTAGCCATATTCAGATAACTTAAACTAACCATCTCATAGTGCCCCTTCAGATCCAGTTGTTCATCCTTTTAATCCGCTATTTTCCAGGATTAAAAGAATGAAAGGATTGCCATTTATTAAACTTTGGATTTTGATTTTAACAAACTATTTAAATTAGATGGTTTTAGTTAAGCGCACCGAGACAATCGTCAAAAGAGATAGTATAAAAATTAAATAAATAAGAATCAATACATTCCATTCCCTTTAAGTTCTGTGTAACAATTTTAATTTTAAAACCCACCATTATTAGCAGCTTTTTAATCTCGTATGATCAATAGCATTTGAACTGTTTAAAAAAATTGTATTTTACTTTATTTAAAAAAAGTTTTTAAATATTTTTCTTTATACTTTTTTTCTAGTAATTAGGGGGGAATAAAATTGTCTGAAAGAAATTGGAAACAATTGTCTTCTACCTCTTTTGATCAACGAAATAAAGAAATACGCGCGATATCATCATTTTCGTTTCGAAATCTTCTTATTAATCTCACTAAGTACATTCAATCAGCTCAAATTAATCTGACTGAGTATATTCAATTAGCTCAAACTTTTATTTGATTTAAAAATTCAATCTTATCCTCACTTGAAATCATGAGGCTGCTAATAACGAAAGATTTAATTTTTTTTTTATTTAAAAATTTGTAATTACACTGCCCGACATAGAAAATGCAACACCAAGAAGGAGTGGTCAGAAAGTGATGAAATTTGGAAAAAAGACAGAGACAGCAAGCAGCAATAAGTGATCTTAATTTCAAAATGATAGTCAGAATACAGAGCGAGAACGGCGTCGGCTCAGTAGGATGTAGGACTACTATGGACAACGACACACGAAGAAACAGGCCAAGGCATAGAGTCAGTCCTGAGGGATGGCTCTCCATTCCCTTTCAGCCATTTGCCACAGTTCTTCGTCTGAACGAGCCAGGGGCAGAATCTGCAAACGACGTCTAATCACATCCCACACATGTTCGATTGGTGACAGGTCAGAAGAATACAGTGGCCAGGGAAGCATCTGTAGATGCGAGCACTGTATGATCGGGCGTTATCCAGCTGAAAAATTGCATTAGGCGGCCCCTAAAGGTAGGGGATTGCCACCGGCCCCAGTACATTATCCAAGTATCGTTGGGCCGTCATAGTGCCCTGAATACGAACTAGAAGTGACTTGGAATCGTAGGCAATAGCGCCCCAAATCATTATGCCACGTTGTCGCGCGGTGGGGCGTTTCACAGTTACTGCCGGATTAGATCTGTCTCCACGTCGACGCCACACACGTATGCGGCGACTGTCACTAGATTAACAGAAGCGTGACTCATCTGAGAACACGACGTTTCGCCATTCTATCATCCACATCGCTCCAGTCCGACACCATTCTAAACGTTGGCGTCTATGCTGTGGGGTCAATGGCAGTCTTCTTAACGGACGCCGTCAGTGCAGGCCACGTTCAACCAATCGACGGGTTTTCGTCGACACTGGAACATCCAGGGTATTTTGCACATGCTGCAGAATCGCGGTACGAGTGATTTTCGAGCCGCAGCTTGTCGGCGGATGCGTCGATCCACGCGTGCTGACGTCACTCTGGCTGCATCTGCACCCCTCCTTCTTCCCACATTCCCTTGTTCCAACCATGTTCGCCATAGCCGATGCACCGTGCTCGCATCCATGTGGGTATCAACTGCGATTTGACGTAAGGACCAACCCGCCCTTCTCAGTCCGATCACCATACCCCTCGTAAAATCGTCTATCTGCTGGAAGTGCCTTCGTTGACGGCGGCCTGGCATTCTCTCCTATTACACGTATCCTACGGGACAAAAACCAACTTTCTTCGATAATTCGTCTGGCAGAAATAACGATACGAATATTGCCCATTCTGCATGTTCTTTCCCTTATATCTTACTTGACGTGCGTCGGAGAGCTGAGCATTTCACATCATTCGCATAACTCAGTGACGTGCGTCTATTTTAAAATTTGCATAAATTTCTGACCACTCCTTCTTAGTATTGCATTTTCAATGTCAAGCAGTGTATTAACAGTAGCAAACTAGCTAGAAAGAAAAAAGGGTTGTTTTTGAAAAATCTTCAAAACTCGATAAACTGTCTTTTGAAAAGCTTTATTTAAGTATTTATTTTCCTGTCTAATAGTGCAAAGGTCATAATTCTGGAATGATTAATTTGTTCGCTAAGCAAAAATATATGAAGAAGATTCAACACTAAATTTAAATTTTAAAAATCTATATCCATTTTTGAAAACATTTCTATGTACTGTATGTATAATGCCATCGAAATAGCTATACGTGAAGATTTTCAAGAAAATTTGTTTGGTAGAAAGAGAATTAAAAATTAAGGATTTACCGGCGACCAATAGATTAACTGTCAAAGTTTGGAGGCGCGTATCGCCCAGCTACGTAGGAAACCTAAATCATGACTAAATGCTAATAATAGTGAAATTGCTTTTTTTATTCCTACATTTCGCCCCCTTTTCAAATTCAAAATGAGGATAATTGCCAATTTAGCATCAAGGAAAAATTGAAGCTATTGGTATTCTTCCGAAAAAAGGGGTATTTTACTCTCCAGCAGAATTTCCGAAAACGCGTAATGAAGTTGTGTAACCCCGCGGAACTGATACGGAGATGCAATATAAGACATTATTAGGAAAAAAAGGACCTTGAAATAGAAAATTGGTTCGGGGTTTCTAAATCGCATTCTTAATAGCCGTAATCTACAGTCGCCGATTTATGGTCACCTGAAAAAAAAAAAAAAAAAAAAATTTAATCTGAAAGCTTTCAGATTTTACATTACGCCCAAAGGAGCGTCTTTTTAACGTTTTCTGTGTTAACTTTATTTATTAAACATCATATTTTTCGCACTTAAACCATAAAATTCAATTCAACAACAATATCGCAAAATAATTTTAAAATGAGCATAGCTTTAAATTTCCGATACATAGTCTCGAGCGCTGGAGAATTTTTTTTTTTTTCGTACAGTATTGCCATTGCTCGCTTTGAAATCGTTGAGTTCCTTAATCAAAAATTCGTTAAAGTGTTACAAAATAGGAAATCGATAATAAAACGAATTTAAAATAACAAAATCTGAGCTTCCAGGTATTCGGAGGAAGATTACGTTATTCAAAATTTAAATGCTCTAGGTACCGTTGTTTTATCACATTGAGAGAAACATACATACACTTATGCAGATTCTTCATTATTTAATTTCTTTAAATATAACACAGGACGATAATATTTGGTGGCAACAGTTTGAAAAGTGATACGGACATTTGCAGTGATTCGACGCAAAATGCCAAAACGAAATTAATACCCCTTCTGAGCTAACGCTCCTGCGGGCTAAAAAAAAATCTGAAAGCTTTCAGATTTTACATTACGCCCAAAGGGGCGTTTTTTTAACGTTTTGTGTGTTACCTTTATTTATAAAATGTTATGTTCTTCGCACTTAAACCATAAATTTCAGTTCAACAACAATGTCGCAAAATAATTTTAAAATGAGCATATCTTTAGAATTTCCGATACACAACCTCGCGAGCCGGGGGTAAAACTATATTTATTTTTTTTGGGGGGGCGGGGTTCCCGTACAGTGTTGCTATTGCTCGCTTTGAAATCGTTGAGTTTGTTAATCAAAAACTCGTTAAAGTTTTACAAAATATGAAATAAATAATAAAAAAAAAATTTCAAATTCCACATTTGGGCTTCCAGATGCCCATATTCGGATGGAAATATACGTTATTCAAAATTTGATGGCTGTAGGTACCGTTGTTTTATCACAATGCGAGAAACATGCATACATTTATACAGATTCTTTATTATTTAATTTTTTTAATATAACACCAGGGTTCTAATATTTGATGGCACCAATTTGAAAACTGAATCTCAAATCAACGCAAAATGACGAAACGAAATTATTAGTCCTTCTGGGCAAATTGCCCCTTTGCGCTAAAACCTAAAAGTTTTGTTTTGTTTTTTTCCTAAGCAGGAATATGTACTGTTGAATTTCTTTTTCCCCCTCAAAGTTCTGAAATTCCATTGCTGAAAATCTTGGAAGGTGTGAGACGCCTTAATATGGTGACAATTTTTCTTCGGCTCTTTGGTCGAAGATAAAACCGGAAAGTGCTAAAATTATTTTTAATCCCCGAACAAACAAACGAGCAAAACAAATCATGTAAAAAGGAAAACCAAGATGAATGAAACCATGTAAAAATTAGACAAGCAGGGAACTAATAGTATATCTGGGGATATTTAAACCATCTACGTGCATTTATTCACGAACTATTACTTTCTTTATCAACATCTTAGTAATAAATGTTAGTAAATTTCAAAATAGAATTTCAATTTTGGCTGCATAGTTAGCGTTACTTTAATATTATATCAAATCGAGTTCTTATTTTCCCTTTGCCTGTCATTAAATTAGCTTTATAAAATCATTCATGTGCTTTTAAGAAGTCCATATAACCAAGGCTAAAAATATACATGAAACATTTTATTCGTGAAGCTTTTGTCTTTATCAAATTTCAAAAATACAAGGAATGGTAATTTCAGTGGTTGGTGAAAGAAAAGCTGATAAAGCAGCATATGACTTAATGAAGGGCCAAAATAAATTGAATGGCGGCTTAAACCCCATATTGACGAACATAATGAAAGGATTATTTCTTCTTTTTTCAGTTTATCAGGTTGTCCTCATGCTGATCGCTGCAATTTACAGGCCCAGCATCAAGATCTAAAGTGAGTGTTAACTTCTTTAATTTTGTTTAATTCCGGAAAAAAAATTCATTTAATTTTGAAACTTGCATATTAACTTCTAATGCTGTTTTCATCGTTTAACTAAATTCGCTGCCACTTTCAATGTTTAATTTTAAAAATTCTGCTGGGGAAGTGTTACGCTGTATTTTAATTTTATAGTAACAAAGAAATAGCTATTACAAGCAATTTTTAACTTTTAAAAAAAATAAAATTCCGAAATTAATTTCAGAAAAATTTTAGTAATTACATTGGCTTGTATTTATTTATGGTATTATAAACTGAAAATCAAAGCGTTCCTTAAATATATTTTATGTAAATTAACATTTTAATTATTATTATATTTGGTATTTATTCCATTACAGTGGCGTCAGTTAAAAAATGAGCCTTTTTTTTCCATCAATTGTTACCAAATATAAAATTATGAAACAGTTATAGAGTTCTCAAAAAAAATTATTTCCGTAAAAAAGTAAATTTTTGTTATTTCTTAGTTCTTAAAAAAAGTGAATTTTTCTTTTTAATTTCTTAATCTACAATATTCTACACAAAAAAAAAATCTGAAAGGATTCAGATTTTAGATTACGTCCAAAGGGATTTTACTTAATGATATGATAATTTGCCGAACGACACAAACATTAAACTAAACCCAATACAATGCCAATAATGAAACCAGTACAATTCCAATAACCAACATAATACAATTCCAAAAATTCCAGTAGCCAACTCAATACAATTCCATTAACTGGCAAAGAAACATAAGAACTAAATTGAAAAGTGATTCAACGCCTTTTTGTTTCCGACGCAAAATGCCAAAACAAAAGTAATAGTCCTTCGGGACTAAATCCCTTTGGACTAATAAATAAAACAAAACGCAATTCAATCTAAGCACGTGACATAAAGTTACAAATTTCATTCAATATTTCAGAAAAATTTCAATTTTTGATTATAACGGATGCCACATAAATTCTATCAAATATGACTCTAAATGGTGGCGAGCAGTGTCCCGCTGACGCTAATTTCTCCATTTAGCACTGCCGCACAGTTCGAGTGTGGCATCCAGTTTCTGGGCTTACAAAATTATAACTGTGATTCACAGTGAAATGTTCATACCCAGCATTTCTTAATTCCTCTTTCTTATATCCTTTCCAGCAGTCTGAAAATATAAATATAATGCTGCCCTCCCGCGATGTTTTCCTGAATGAGAGTCATAAATTTTGTAGCACCACGATCGAGAACGGAGACCAGAAAACATTCTTTGCTTTCCTGGCATAAACCCCCGAATACCCTTCCGAAAGAAAACACATCCAATGTTGCTTTTCTTCTTGTGAAAAGACTTGAAAGTAGTTAATCCAGTCTATTATCTTACTATGGCTGATTTCGAACTGAAGTTGGCGAAATTCAATCGACGTCAATTCCTGACACCGCATATAGATAAAACGAGCGGCACTGAGGAAAGAAAGACGCGAGCCTTCAAACCATGTTTTGGTTCTCATTCTCAATTCTTTTTTAACAGCAAGAACGTACGTAACAAAGCCGTATAGAAGCTTTCTTTGAGTCACAAGTTAAGTTCATCAACATTCATAACAATAGACTTTGAGAAAAAGTCTATTGCTATGAATTATTTCTTTGTCCTGTAATAATCTTATGGCAGCCTCTTCGTCATTAGGTAATAATAGGTAAGCCTCTTTGTCATTAGGCAAAAAAATAACAAGTGATGATATTTCGAACGAGAACAAGAAATCTCGAGCCACGACATTTCAGACATAAATAAAAAAAAATATTCAAAATAACGAGTGACAATATTTGAAACTAAAACTAGAAATCTCGACCTACTATATTTCAAACTTTAAATACTCGAGCCACGATATTTTGCGTGTTGTTGTAGCATTGTTTTCTTCTAATTATTTCTTTATTTTTAGCTGACGCCGCCCTAACGGACTAGTATCTTTTTTTTTCCCCTATTGAAAGAAACCGGTGTATTTTCTCTGATCTGAAACTTTCAAAACCAAATGCTTCAGGATCTCAGTAGGCTTTTATTTACACAGAAGTAATTTTACAGTTTTATACCTAAAAAATTAAAGGGACATTATTTTATTCTACAAAGCATTTTATATAAAAATAGTTAACACGGTATAAAACAATTTTAGTTTTATATTAAATCAATTTATGCTTATTAAACCCTTGCCATTAATTATAGCCCTCTATATGATATTGTCACGCGCTTAAAAAGCAAAACAATTTTGAGTAAATGACTACAGCATGTACGTTTCTGAAAATAATATACTAAATATAATTAAGTAAATAAAAAGATTAAATAAATAAAAGACTAAGTAAATGAAAGATTTTTTATAAAAAGACACATATATTTATTTTCAAATTTTGAGGGAAATCTGCCAGTGGCCGACCAATAAAGTCGCTGAATACTGTAGTTGGACCTGGGTTCGATTCCAGAGAAACAATTTGGCTGCATGGGCATTTTCGTGGTTTTCCCCGTATGTAATATGAATACGATGCGGTTTACTTTGGGAAGTCGTCCCAGAAGGCTACCACAAAGAATATGTACTGTTAAGAAGGAAAACTTCGCAGAAGCAGAAGTGGCTCCCTTCCAACGAAAAGGGAAACAACTGCGCATGCGTGAAATATCTATCGCCAAAAAGCGCCAAAGCTCGAAGCTGAATGTCGAAGTTGGTTTGGACAGGTTCGACCGTTACGTCTAGCAAAAGTTTAAACAAAGAATAGGTTCTTTGGTTTCAAGTAGCGATATGGACAATGGAAGTTCAACAGCCAGTGAAAGTGCAACTTCATCTAATATTTCATCATTTCCGAGTTTAAATTATCGCGACAAGTCAAAGAACGATTAACCCATGTTCCTCAATTTCCTATACACGTCACGGAGGGGGAAAATGTCGGCTAGGTACCAAAGAACCGGCGTATCACAGAGGGGAAATTCTCGCCAACAGTTTCCGTCGCCAAATCCCTTGGCGAATGTTCCCTTTTCTTTGTAGCGGCGTTGCAGACAAAGTGGTTACATTACGTCTATGGAGCCTTTTCTTCTTTACATAGAGGTTCTTTGGCTACCACGTGAGGTAGCTCTCACGTGCTTTGTTATGATCAAATGAGCAATAAGACAAACCAAGTCATTTTCTGGAAAGAATTAGTACCCAGGCCTCTCATTATTGCATGAAACGAATGAAATCATGTTTCAGTTTCATGTATATAGATGTACAACTGATAAACAGTTCGTTCAATTTCGTGAAATCAAAAAAATTTTACTCCACTTCTTTAAATCTCCGAAGCGGTTATAAGATCATATATTGTAATAATGCATATTATCGAAAAGGTATGATATTCTGCAGACTTATGTTTTTCAATAGTAAAAGTATGACCAGTAACGCTTTGTTTCTGCAGATACTTTTAATCAGTTTTACGTAAAATGTAAACTGAACGCAGCTTTCAGGCCACACATGACTGTAGCTTCTTCTACAGTCATCTGTGGTTTATTATTCATTATTTTTACCAGTGTTTAAAGCACATAGCAGACGCATTTTTTACAACCATATTCCGCTAGTTGTAAATTTCTACTTGATAGAATGTAGCAAAAACCGAGCTGCCGTGAGTTGTCCCCACCGTTGCTTTAATTAGTACAAGTGGGTAAATGGATTAGATTGATTATGAAAGGATTTTAATAAAACAAAGAACTACATTGAAAATAATTTCACCACAAAAGATTCATAAAAGAATAAATATCTAAAGCCACTTCATTTATTGAGACAAATTTAAAAAATTATTTGTTTTCTCGAACAGTTTATTTTATATTTATAATTATAAGTATACTCATATCATGTATGTAATCGCAAAAAATTACCTAGTGTAAGTTTTCTATGACAATAACTTGCTGATTTCTATTGTAATAATTTTTTCTGAAGGATAGGATGAACCAACTTTTATATGGTATGTACGTAAAAATTAAGGGTGAAATATCTAAATCTATCTATACTTTTAGATGTCCGACACCTGGTTGTGATGGGTCAGGCCACATAACTGGCAATTATTCTTCACATCGCAGCCGATCCGGCTGCCCAAGAGCGAATAAATCAAAAAAGTTCCTTCCGATCGATAAGATGGAAGCTGAGCCCCTGCGGTAAGTAAGAAAATGAGTTCGAAGATATTGTTTTGTGGATGATACTTTCAAATTTATTAAATTATACTTTAGTGAGTATGAAAATAATCATAATTTATGATTATGTCATCTGGAAATGATGCTTAAGTGTAAAAGAAGAAATCTATACTCTTGATTTGTATTTAGATGGAAATTAATAATATCCATAGTTTTTTAAGTACATATCTAAGCTTCTCATTAACTTCGTTCTTCTATGAGTTTAAAAAACTTTATGTTATAGTCAAGTGAGGATTAGAAAGACTGGAAGAAATTCTTAGCTGTTAGATGTAATATAAGCATTAAAATTTCCAAAAAACGCTAAGCGATATCGAATTTGAATTGAATTGAAATCAATATTTAATTGATTGACAGCACACTGAAATCAGTTTTTAATAAATTTCCTTTCGCTATAGTATCAGAGACAGTAATATTTTAGAGTACACAGGGTAGACCGAACTAGTTTTTAATAAATTTTCTTTTGCTGTAATATCAGAGACAGTAATATTTAGAGTATACAGGCCAGAAAAAGCTATTTGGATACTATGAATTCAGCCAATCTAATAATATTTCAAGAAACGTTTGCTAAAACTAAATTATGCAAAAAACTCACTTCATCACGTGCACTACCTAGACTGTGAGACTTGAAGTAATTTTATTAACAAAGATAAAACTATAAATTTCCTTTCCGGTAATTATAGTAAGACTTTTATAAAAAACAGCAAAAAATTTTCTGGATAATCCAGATTGCATGACCTTTCCGGATCATATTCTTTCTTGTGTGAATTTAGACCGTCATTATTTTATTCAGGTTTAAAAAATGCTAAAGATAAATGTATTTCGGGGCTTGTTCTAGCACTGTCTAAACCTACAAATATTTGAAGACTTTTAAAAACAACAATATCACAATCATCAATTTGTATATTGTTAAGAAAGCGGAAAGAAGATATTTTTTTTGGATTATAGGAAAAAGTAAATTACCGGTTGCTGGTGTCACTGCAGAGTAAAAGGAAACTGCAGTGTTAAATTAATCAAAATTTTAAATGTGTTTCACTCCAATTAAATTTCATTCAGTGATTAAATGCTTATTAAAATTATTCTATTCGTTGGCAATCTTAGCTCTGCATTAGGTAATTGTTTCCAAGTAGGTGATTGTTATACATTAAAGTTATTTATAAGATTAATGGAAAAAAGTCCAGTAATTCCATTATTGCACTTTGGAAGTTAAAAGAGCAGTTAACTAAGATAGTGCAAGAACTTATCCTAATTTGTGAAGATAAATTTATCTCAGAGAATAAACTTGTGAGAACTTCAGAGCAAAATGTTAAGCATAACTGTTAATTTTCCTCGGTACGTTAAGTCCAAGAAACGCGGGCGATCTTTTTGACTCAGCTAAAGGGAAGAGGCCACTCACTGTTTTTCAGATAAAATGAAATATTTGTTCAGTTCATTACGCAAAGAAATAAAGTCTATGTAATTATATTAGTCAAACCCTTAAGAGTAAAATATTTCTTCAGCACAATAAAACTATTCCATTACATATATATATATATATATAAATTTGAAAGCTTTCAGATTTTACACTACGCCCAAAGGGGCTTTTTTTAAAGGTTATGTGTTACCTTTATTTATTAAATATCATATTTTTCGCACTTGAACAATAAAATTCAGTTCAACAGCAGTATTGCAAAATAATTTTAAAATGTGCATATCTTTAGAATTTCCGATACACAGTCTCGAGCGCTGGAGATGATTTTTTTTTCGTACAATGTTGCCATTGCCCGCTTTGAGATCGTTGAGTTTATTAATCAAAAATTCATTAAAGTTTTACAAAATATGAAATAGATAATAAAACAAATTCCAAATTTGAAAGATGCCCATATTCGGGTGGGAACGTACATTTCCAGATGATTCGGGGGGAAACGTACGCTATTCAAAATTTGATGGCTCTAGTACCGTTGTTTTATCATAATGCGAGAAACAAACATACACTTATGCAGATTCTTCATTATTTAATTTCTTTAAATATAATACAGGGCTCTAATATTTGGTGGCAACAATCTGAAGAGTGAATTAATGCTTATAGTGAATCAACGCAAAATGCCAAAACGAAAGTAATAGTCCTTCTGGGCAAAGTGCCTCTTTGGACTAAAAATCCGCCAAGCCACGCCATTCTTGGGTTCAAAATTCCGCTGATGCGAACGGTCGTCTATGGTCAGAAGATTGAAGCAGATGACAAATTCGTTCAGGCAATTCATGTCGTACCATTGGATAATCTTGAATTCCCTGTTAATTGCAATACATTCCAGGCATTGGTAGGAGTAGGATTCAGCTGTTTCGGAACGATTTCTAATATACCTTTAAATGGGCGATCTGGACTTTAAAATTGAATTATTTAGGCTATTAGCGGATATTTACTTGCTAATATCATCACTTTAAAAAGCGAATTGATTCTTTTTAATCCCATTCAAGTTTTTTAATCCCATCATAACTGCAGGGTATTAGTTTAAAAAAGTTCAAGAACTGTGTTTCGTAACTTCAGTAACTTTCGTAAAAATCAGTGTACAAATTTTGCATTTTAGTAACGTAATGTACTTAATTGCTGAAAAAGGCTGATATTTGAATCAAAACTTGAGTTATGCAATAAGCGATATCAGACATCGAAAAACAACTCAACGTTGCACGAGTGGCTAAAAGATTGTTTTGAATTGAGAAATGAGAGTATATCTTCTACGGTAGAAGTGTAGAAGTTAGGTAAGGCGCCAAATTTTATTTCTGTAAGCATTATGAAGATTTTTAGATAAGACTTTTTATTGGAATTTTTTTTTTGTAGCTGTTAGTGTTAAGAAAAACAGTTTTTGATGTTGTAACCATTAGCTAATGTAGTACTAAATGCTTATTATTAAGGAGGAGTTTGTGATGTAAAATTTTCTCCTAAAGAAATACAAGCGAAAACGTTTCAAATGTTCTTGAAAATTAGACTATATTGATCAGATGATAAGTTTGTTAGATTATAAATCTTTATGCGCAAAATTTCGTAAATGTAACGCTAGATTTGAAACAGAATCTATTCTTTTGGCATTTTTCTTTCAGTTTCATAAATGTGATATTTTTCATAATTGTAATGATCACTCGAAGAAAATGTATACATTTTCACAAAACGTTATCTACATAAATTAATATATGCTGAAAGGTCATTCATTATATTAGAAGCATATTTTTTAGTATGTTAATATTCTAATCATCATAATTCTTTTTTTACAGTAATAAGATTTACAATATTTATAAAACTTGTTATTTGACCCTGTTTATGTTTTGTGTCATTATAGTTTTTCTGATGTGTGTATAGTATTATTTTTTAGATTGTTTTATTGTAATGTTAAGAAATGCTGCTTGGTAGCATTTGAGTTCTGTGTTAAAAAATTTAAAAAATGGTGTTAAAAAATTCCTGAAAAGTTCGAAGTCAAAATAAGTTTCAGAATCACCTCACACAGCTACGGTTAAGATAACTGATGCAATTGCAAGTAGCGATACTAATAGCTACCAATTCTGCCATTCCCTACTTAGCTGTCCTGTTCCTGGATGTGATGGTAGTGGACATATTACAAGAAAATTTCAGTCACATCGAAGGTATTTCTAATAAACATTGGCTCATGTTGTATCCTGTCTTTCCATCTTATCTTGCATCTTACTTTCCATTTTTCTCCTATTTTGCTCGCATGCCTTGTACACACGATGTTCTAAAGATGTTTCAAACACTTCACTGTTTACTTCCTTTTACTCCCTTCCTTTTACTACAAAACTTTATTCTTTGGTATCAAGCAGTGGAAGAGAAGATTTTTTTTAAGGGAGGGGGGATATTTTAAAAACTAAATTGAGAAATTCTTCAGGTGATTAAATATGAGATAAAAGGCAGTGTAGAGAGTACATTAGAAATTTCTGTCATCACATCTTTATTTACAATGGCTCACATTTGTTTTCATTCACTTGTGCCACTTTCATTCAGACAGTTGTGTTTTCAGTTTTATATAAAAATATCAATTACTAAATATTAACAAAATAATTTTTTCACATATACTATTGATCTTCTATTATAAAGCATGCTTTTTTTTTAAATGTTACTCAAAACATTTTTGGTAAAAAAGGAAAATTTATTTGAAAAGTTCTGGAAATGAACTCATATACTATTAGCTCACTTTTTATTTAATAAAAGCATCAGTTTATATTTGATGAAAACACTAAAATAACAAGTTCAGTATTTCACTGGATATCCTTTAGCTAAGTTGACACTTTTTGTTCATTTAGCATGGATTCAATTTAACTTTTTTTTTTAAGACTATTTCATTTATTCCATTCCTACACATGAATTGCTTTTAGTAGATCTTTCAGAATAGTATCATATTTCTTTATTCTTCTCCAACTCACTCCATACACATTCCATAGTATTTTAAGTATGAAAAGTATAGAGAAGTTTGGTACTCTTCTATTATCAGGAGCAGATTCAGAAATGTATGTATGTGTTCATATATGCATGTATATATGTACACAGACATATATGCACATACATGCATATATACATAGGTATTTGATTCCGGTGCCGATAATAGAAGAGTACCAGAAGTTTTTATGACTTAACCACAACATTTAGAGTTGTACGTTTAGATTCGCTATTCTGATAGAACTTGAATGTATTTTACATTTCATGTTTTCTTACAGATGCTTTTGAATATTGAGATTTATATGTTTATACCAAACCATATTATTTCCGATAAACACTAAATTTATAATTCTAAGGCAGCAAAACATCTCCAAACCATTTTGCCTCTACCCCCATGCGTAACATTAGCAACTACACTTTTTAATTCAATTTTTAATTTGGATTTTGCCACTTATTAATTCATCTATAAGATCCAAATAGAGTAAATTTTGACTGCAAATATCAAATTTGTCCAATATGATAAAACTTGGCTTACTATAGATTTTGCAAATGGTAGGAATGTTTTTCTTGTTGATCGCCCATTTTATCTATGTGTCATACATTTATCCATTATTACATTTTTTTTTTATTTATGTGTCTTACAAATCTGCTGAACATTTAGCAGTACTAATTTTTGGCTGTTTTTATTTTATTTTTTTAAATCTTCAGGTCCTTGATGTTAACTTCGAATGTATTAAAGACTGCAGTGCATTTTCAGTAGCTTCACACAATTCTCATTGTTTTTTTGCATAAAAAAACTTAAAACATTAAGGACATTTTGACTTTTTTCATTTAAAAAAAATCAATTATTAAATTGTAACAGAATTGCTTGTTAATTTATAGCATCTTTCCACTTCACTTCAGATATGGAATTCTTAATATATTTTGGTAAAGAAGTAATAATTTCTAAATGCAGATGATATTTCTTGTTATGCATTTTTATTTAAAATAAAAAATGGTAAAAGTTTACAATTGTGTGCCCCTCATTCCCCCCTTGATTCTTTTTTGAAGCCAAGATCTGCACTAGGAAGGCACAATTAAATACAAAAACTATCAAAACTAAAATAAGAAGTCAAACAATTGCACAGACTTGCTGTTCATGTACACATTGATATATTTTCACTTCATAAACATCAGAGAATTGCACAAACTTGTTCATGTACACGTTGATCAATTTTCACTTAAAAGAAGTCAGGAGAATGATAATGTCATATAAGGTTAAAACAAAATTACTCATCACCAAAACTGAGCAGAATTTGTCACCAATCAAAGGGGCATGCAATTCTACACTAGACCCCAAAAAAATTATGACAAGAAACATTGTCTAAGACAATATTTCATAAGAGTTTGTTGTGTCTGAATTATTATATAAGGTACTGGTTAACACTTTTTGAACAAATTATTTTATTACAGGGAATATTTTGATGATACTTATTTTATGGCAATAAAAAGCTTAAAATATAGGAAAAGTAATACAAATTTTAAGTCTTGTTTTTCAATATTTATACAAATCCAAGCAAATAAATTTTAAAAATACAGGTGTACAAAAACAAATATGAGCCAATTTGTATGTTAGGTAGCAAGTAATTCTAAATAAATATTTTCTTTTTTAAATTCCACTGCATTTCTTTTAAATTAAAATAACTGTTATGATCTTAAGTTAACAAACATTCTAGATATGTTAAAAAAAATTATACTGAAATTATTAAATCTTTTATTCTGAATAATTAATATCCTGCAAATTTTCCCCTTTACTTCCTTTTCCTTTCTCTGTCCCCCCCCCAGTATCCTGTGTGGTTTTAATTTAACTTACATAAGGAGTTATATATCAAAAAAAATTAATTAAAAAAAAGCTGGTGTAATTCACTACTTAGTTCTAGTTTTGAGTATTTCTTCATTCTGAAGCTGATACATCTTTTGAAGAATGTTATTTTAGAATTAACTGTAACTGAAATTCTTTTTTTTTTTTTTTACTTTTTGCAATTTTTGTGCTTTTTTCTGATTTTTCACATTTAAGTAAAACCTAAATAATTTTATAAAGATATCCAAATAAAATCTATTTAATATTGTTAGCAAATATAAATAAGCTAAGATTTAAAAAAAAGTTAAAGAATATCAATAGTTATCTTTTAAATTAAATCCTCTTTTAGACAATCACAAAAACATGTGTTCTGATTGGATACTGATATGAAATCTGAGATTTAATGCTAATAATTTACAAATGTTATTAGTAATTTATTAATAACTAAATTTATTAATATTGAGTATGTTATATCCAAATTTGAAAAACTTGATTTTTTAAAGAATTTAATTAAAACTTCAGTGGAGTTTCTCTACATTAAACTTTCTCAATAGAGTTTTCTTTAAAGTTATCGTGAGATAAGAAATATTTAAGTTTATTTTCAAAACTGATATGGCGATATACAAAAGAATTTTAAGAAAGAATGATTTTTCCCCTCTCCTAAATGAGATGCAGTCATGCATTTCACCATTAAATGTTGATGCTTATTTTATCAAAATTTTGGCAAAAAAGGAAAATTTATCATTTAAGATTTTTTAAGCTATTTTAATTATGCTAGTAAAATATATTAATTTGTAAAACTGAACCATTATTCCAACTGAACAAAATTTTCATATTTTACTGAAGATCATGGTAACAAATGTATTGTGAATACCCATGCCTACATAATATTTCTTTAGTCAATGGCTATCATTATTTTGCCTATTTTGACAACTTTACCTGATTTCACATAAATTATACGCAGATTGGCTACAAAAACTTATATGTAGAATAAAAATATGGTGTTAACTGATGTTAACTAACACTTGTTAAAACAGGAAAATTATTACTTCACTTTATCATGTTGATTATCACTTATATTAAATTCACTTTGGTGAAATTTTGCTGCATTAAAAAAATAATAATGTTTGGAAATATTCTTTGGATATAGCTGTAATATTAATCTCTAAAAAAAGAAGCCCTACAGTAAAAACATGTAAAGAACTGGAGTAGGGAGTAAATTATGTTTTATGTGGAATGGTTAGCAATAATAGTTATTTTTGTGCATGTAAACAATTTATTACTTTAGCCTTGATTTTTTGTAATTTTAATAATGAAAAATGTAAAAAGTGGCAGATAGCCAAATATACTACTATGGATTTTTTTAAATTTATTTTCTTTGGAGAACTACATCCTACGAGAGCAAAAGCGTTTCCATTATGCTGAAGCTAAAATTATCATTTTGTTTCGAAACATGTATTATAATATTCTAATTTTAAAGAAAATTTGCTTCATATTTTGATATTGTTGTAGAATTAAAAGGTTTTTGACAGACATTTAACTTTTTTCCTATTTTTTATTCCATGATATAATTTTTTTTTAAAAAAAGTACTTCAAAAAACTATGTGTATACATAGTATTAAATTTGGGAAAATAATGAATCCTGTTCACAAGGCTATTTTTATTAATTTAATATGATAAGTAAATAGCAATTTTATTAAAATATAATTTACACTAGTATTTTTAATTTAAATTTTTTCTAAATAATATACCTATCTACTATATAATTTACGTTTCTGTATATCTGTTTAATATATTACTAACTAGTTGTTTATCATAAGAAGGGTTATGAATATTCCATGTGTTAACGTATTTCCTTTTTCAAGAAAGGGTACTATTCTGTTAGAAGGGGTGTCAGTTAAAAATGTGCCCCCCCTTTTTTTGCCACCAGTTGTTGCCAACTATAAAATTATGAAATAATAATGGAATTCAAAAGACTAAAAAATAAAACATTTTTAAATTTCTTCGTTCCTAAAGAAAGTAAATTTTTCTTTTTGATTTTTTAATCTATTCTGTTCTACACATAAATTTAAAAAAAAAAAAATTCAATCTAAATAGGTGGCATAAAATTACCAATACCATTCAATATTGCAGAAAAAATTTCAGTTTCTTAATGTAACCCATACCACATATATTCTATCAATATGACTAAATGGTTGCGAGCAGTGCCCAGTTGACATTTATTTCTCCATTTAGCACTGCCCTACAATCACTCCATAGTTTGGATATGGCATCAATTTTTTGGGGTCTATGAAGTTATAACTGATTCACACTAAAATGCTCGTACTCAGCATTTCTTAATTCTTTTTATATCCTTTCCAGCAGTCTGAAAATATAATGTTGCCGTCTGTGATATTTTCCTGAATAGCAGTCATCGGTGTTGTAACACAAAGATCGAGAATGGCGACCAGGAGACATTCTTTGCTTTCCTGCCATAAACTCTCGAAATACCACTGTCCCTTAAGAACATGACCAACGTTGTTTTTGTTCTTTTTCGAAAAGACTTTAAAGTAGCTATTCCAATCTATTGTCTATTATGGCTGATTTCTAACTGATGTTAGCAAAATTCAGTTGACGTCAATTCAATCCTTTTTTATTTCAAAGCAAGAGCGTATATAACAATTCCATACAGGAGCTTTGTTTGAGTTAAAAGTTAAAGTTAACTTCAATGAAGGATTTTGAGAACAAAGTCTATTGCTATGAACTATTCCTTTGTCCTGAATGAATCTTATGACAGCCTCTTCTTCATTATGTAATTGCTGAATTGTGTAATCCATTGTACTAGAAAAAATGGCAAAATATTACAAAACAATAATGATGATATTTCAAACATTAAATTCTCGAGCCACAATTTTTGGCATGTTGTATCATTGTTTTCTTCTCATATTTCCTTCATTTTTTTTTTTTTTTTACTGACGCTGCTCTAACAGAATAGTACCCAAAAAAGTGTTAATTTTTTTATTTACCAAAAAACGAGGAAGCTAGTATTGTACAGGATTGCAGTAAACCCTTGCTGAAGACAGGAGTTACATCTTTAGTACCTAGTGCTTATGGTAAAATTGTATTCTGCATGGTTAACTCTCTCTGATGTGTTAGGTAGAATTCAGATTTAAAAAATGTGTATAATTTAAACAAAATAAATATTATTGTAATTAAAAGGGGGGAAATGAAACAGATGTTAATTGAAAAGGTATTACTGCTTAAATGGTACATGTTGCAATGGTTTTTTAAAAAAAAGCTGGTGATTTCTGCTTAGGACAATTAATGACCAATACAGCTCTTTTAAAAGTTTTGAAGTTAGGAGTGCTGAATTTTTAATGCCTCAAAAGCATCATAGTCTTTCTTCATTTGGATCAATCTTTATTACAAAATCAAACAATTTCTGTGCCTTTTTTAGTAATTCATTTAACTTCTTGTTAGTAAAAGTTGCTTTATCTTCTTCACTATGACTACTTTTACTGTTGGCTGGTTTTATCAGGTCATCCAATTCTTCATTTGTCATTTATAGATTAATTCTCTGCTTCTTTTTCTTCAGTATCTGAAAATACTTCTCTGCCAATTGTTTTTGTAATTTGCACAATTTATTTAGCTTCATTTTCAGGTGATGGAAATTGTGTAAGACTGTTGATAATTTCTGGTCAGAGCTGATGCACCAAGCATTCAGTACTGATGAATGAACATTGAACTGCATTTAAATGTAAACAATTAAGGTAACAGCTCATGTGCATTCTGTGAATACATGCTCGGCAAGTGTTTACTGTACTGTATTTACTTAAGACTATATATAGGAAAATTTTTAGTGCTTGCTTATTGTTATCATCTCTGTTATTTAAATGGAATCAAGATTATTTATAAACAGAGGCGTAGTTTGAGTTTTCAGCGCCTGGGGACAACTGAACATTTTGCTTTCCTTTCTGTGTGCCAGGGATGGAAAAGATTGCATTCTAAATTTCCATAACATCAATTTGGCAGCCCCTTTATGCTGTACCTGGGGACAGATGTCTCCCCTTGCCCCACCTTAGCTATGCCACTGTTGATAAATCACCTCTATATATTGCAAATCAGCATCAAACAGCCAGCAGTCTTGGCTGCAATACTACAGTTTGCTTGTCATGATAAGAGCTGTGAGTAAGCCACATGTTATATGTTTTTCATGTAAATGTTAATTTTTGATCACTTACACCTGCTTATCATAAGAGAGGCTTCAAACATTCTACATATTAATATATTAACTTTTTTATTTATTGAGAAGCGAGGAAGATGCTATATCTTTCTTCTAAGAAAGACCCATTTTACTTCGCATTTGAATATAGGAAAATGGCTGTGAAAGCTTATAGTACTTGTCTATTAATGAGGGGTGCCAAACCTAAAAGTTGGGACAAAATCTAACTAGATGACAATCCTAACACTACATAAAGCTTTATGAAAAGGATAATGTACATAGCGAAAGCAGATCACACAGCATACTTACGTACACAGTATCTGCTTTCTCTTAAAAAAACTTCAGAAAATTGTATTAAATTGGCATTGAGCACATTGAACATTGTATCTGTTGTCATTCCACAGCTGCTCTTGATGCAACACAAGTAGTTTAACACATTTGGCAACCGGAACTGCATTAACAGAAAAGTACCAATGAAACATAATCAGTGAAAGTATTTGGAGATTCAATATGGAAAGTTGTAAGCGAAAGAAAAGTATACATTCTGGCAATTGGTTCACTAGTCCCAGAATACCATTTGTAATAGTGCAATGATTTATTTGCTGTTGAACAAAAGAAACGGCATTAAATAGTGTGTAAGAAGCAACACATCTGTTGCAAAAATTCAATTATTTGTCGGAACAGTTTTATGAAAGAATTGTATTCTCAGCGTTTAATCCATGAAATAGGTGAATACCCTTGAAAAAGTTATGGAAATAAATAAAAATCTATTCATATCGGGGGGGGGGACACCAGAATTATTACTCAGAACTAGATATTTGGCATGTTTTGCTGCAAAACTGAGAAATTCTTTTTTATTTGGGTTTACAAGAGATATTAATGGTTTATTCAGCCTATTGGTGAGCCAATGAAACATAGGAATTTGAGAAAGCTGGTTTGGGTTAATTTGTTCTGAACCATAAATTTCATTTTGGTAATCCAACAACACCTCTTTGTACAAAAGAGAGTGAAAGACTTAAGGCTCTACTAAATGGTAGAATAACAAACAGCAACAAGACTTGCTGTTATTGTAAGCCTTACCCAAGAAGTTCACATGGTAGAAATCCTTTGAATGAGAAAATGCTTTTGATGTCATATTAAAAGCAAGGTGCTTTATGATTATCCACTTCCCCACCCTAAAGCTACGAAAACGTATTGAGGTAACACACTATGTCGAAAAATGTATTCAAGTGGCAACTCAGGTATGCACATAACACATGTGTTTTGTACTTTTGAAATTTGAAGATCATTCTTCTGATTAGTATTTTTTCTTGCATTGAATATATTAGTTTGTAATAAGGTATCATAATAAAACTGTAGAGTTTGCATTAAAGTTCCAACTATTTTGGAGCAATTATAGTCATGCTTGGATGATAATGCTCTGGTTGTGCAATTTTCTGGTGTTTTTTAGTGATAACAGATCACTGTGTACAATGAGAGAAGAGCAGAACCAAGAAAATCATAAGATTTCTCAAAAAAGCTAAATGTTTTATTTTTTATTGAAAATAAAAACATAAATGGCATTGGCCACACTATTGAAATAGATGGACATAAAGATACCCATATGAACAATACTCACCAAAATTGCAACGAGTTTGTAACTTTTTTGGTAGTGGTCATTCCAGTTAATCAGAAAATACCAAAAGCAACCATGAAAGTATTCATTATTACAAATTATATGTAAGAAGTAAGCTTGAACTTTACAGTAATCTTGCTATATAAGAAACTAATAATAAGAAAATACCAAAATTTTAATTTGTACTATTTTATCCCACTCTGCATTTGCATAACTTACATTTACTTAATTTATCTAGATTACGTAAAAGAATATGAAATGATTTAAAAATATTTAAGATTTTTAAGTCACATATTTGCTTGTTATTGCATATAATACATAGTTTATGTTTTTTAGCTTTTATTTTCAATTTTTTTTGCTCATTAGTTAAGTTTCAGATATTTAGGCTATCTCATTTTTTTTATTGTTTACTTTCTGAAATCAGTGCTGTGATATTTAACTTTTCAAAATTCTTACTGTTCAGACTTTTAAAATTACATTCTTATACTTTCACTTATTAGCTACATATGGTACATATAAATATTTACATGAATTTTTCTTCAGGCTTTCTGTGAGAGTAAGCTAAGTCTTTTTCATTACATATTTTATTAATAGAATATTAGTAAAAGGATGATATTTACACAATAATCAAGGAAGGAAGTTATAAGATGCATATAAAATCATTTAAGAGCATAATTAGAACTTTTTATATAAAATTGTTATTTAATTAAAAATACAGTTATTAATATTAGCTCTAAATAGTAATATAATTTATTATGTTGAAAAAAAAAATTAGTGTTCAGTGATCTTAAAGCAGCTGTATTTCTCAAGAGTGTGTATTTTGAAATGTTTACTTGTGCATTTACACCTACACAAGCATGAAAGACATATATTAATGTATAATTCTCTTTGCAAAATTTAAAAATTAATTATATGTTTATTTGTGAAGTTGGCATTTTATTCTGAAAAATTAGGAAATCCCTTTCAGAAGCATGAAATATATACAAGTGTCTGAATGTATATATATGTTTGTGTGGTATTATGGTTTTAGTATTTACTTTTTAAAATTTTCTTTATTGTATTTCTGCATTTTTTGCATAGCTGTATTAAAAATTCTTTGTTTAGCATTTATTGTGAATATATTGTCTCAGCGAATGAAATAAAATCTCAACAAATGAAATACAGGAAAACAAATTAATAGTGCAATAAAAACATATATATAATAAATAAATATTAAATAAGAAGTTTCAGAATCAGACTTTTTATCAGTATTTTTAATTTATAAAATTTTGAGTTTTTGTTCTTGTATAACTGGCATTTACTTAAATTTTCGAAGTCTTGGGGCATTGTGTAAATGCTCAAAAATATCATGTCTAAGTAAATTTTCAAAACCATAAATGCTGTATTCAAAATAAGAAGTAGGATTTTGCAAAATAGATTTTTATTATTTTACGAAACACTGTTTGATGCCAAAGTTGTTTGTGCAACATTTAATGATTATTCATATATTTCAGTATTCCCCCCACAAAGAAAGATTCTGTTTTTTGTGTTAGTACGCAAAATTTTACTTAATTATTACAGTTTGCTTATTTTGTATTTAATATTTGGTTCTTAAGATTTTGGAACAGTATTATGAAATTTTTAAAGGTAACTTTAACATTTTAGTAATTTGTAATGAAGTTTTCTTTCTGAGCAAAGCTTCCAAATAATTTATTAGTAGTCCTTTTTTAAAAATATTTCATATAAATATACAGTTAATTACAAAGTATCATTTTTCTGTAGATTATTTTATTGGTTTATGTGTTTGAAAAATAATTTTAAATTAAATTTTAAAAAGATAGCTAGCTATAGATATATTTAAGTTATTAATTTTTCATTTTCTTACTTTAATCAAGCAATAATAAAACTTTTGTAGCAGAGAAACAGAATCTTTATTTTTTTGCTTGCTGTGTGTATAAATGTGTATGAGCACATGATTGTTGAAATAATTTCTAAGTTTCATAAGACTGTATGTATACATTTGGATTTCATGTATTTCTGCTAATGCCTGAGTAAATGTTATCAAGATTTTTACTCTTTTATCAAATGAATTTTTCATAGCATCAAATGTATGATTTAAAATTTTATAATCAAACTGTTAATTTTATTATATTTTCTTTCATTGCAGTTTCTTCCCACATTATGTGTGCTTCTTCCTTTAATATCCTGCATGATACTGTGTTTCCTTATATAAAATTTTTTGCTTCTAGATGTTGTCTTCTTTTTTGAAAAACTTTTTAGTTACAAGTTACAAATTGTAGCCAGTAATGGCCTTCTGTTTTTCTCTTCAGCTTTTCCCAGAGATAGGAAACTGTATTTTGAACTTGCCTATTTATCAATTAAATTTGTTTGATGTGGTCATATAAAATTCATTAAATATAGATGAAAGAAGTAAGCTCACTTAACATCTTGTCCTTTCTCATCTGTGAAGTTTTTCATACTTGTTCCCAAAATATATGTCTAATAGTTATAAAATATATCTTAATTGGTAAATATATCACTTCTTCACTTTAGCGTTTATTTGTGAAGCAAATAATAAAGGAGGAGATATGAAATCTTGCAATAATATTTATTTGAATGTTTACTAAAATGTAATATTTTGAACAATTTAGCCTTTGGAACTATTTTTAGAGCCATATTAAAATGATCCGCATTTCATTTTTTATTAATTAAGAATCAAATTGAAATTGAAAATGTAATCTAAATTGCAATTCATTTATATTTCAGTGCGTCAGGTTGCCCTATTGCCAACAAAGGAAAAGTGAGATATGAAGTGATGGCGTTTGATGGAAGACCTATAAAAATCGAGCCAAATGCGTGAGTAGAATTTATCTGTGTAATAACTTTTGTGGTCATTCAATCACAAATATTTCAAGAAGTAAATAATAATATTTATACTTAGTTCTTCATCTTCAAATGATGGAAGCCCAGTTACCAATGGCAGTCATTTGAGCTTTCCAGTGGGATCAAAAGCTACAAAAATTTTTCAGCCTATCAAAAGGCAGAGATTGTCAGTGGAAGAGCCTGAAAAAAATGGTAAGTCAGTAAGTTATTTAGAATATCATTAGTAGGATGTAGTTTCAGTAAAATAAATTTAAGTGGTTGATATATGATAAATAACAGTAAAGATTATTACTCATCTAATCTAATTCTGTTATTGATTGCTAGAATTTCAAATCTATTCTTTTTTTCTCCTCCCCCCCCCAAAAAAAAACTAATGAAATTCGTCAGTAGTTTGTATAGACTGATACAAACTATTATAAGAGCAATTTTTTTAAATCCATTTCAACCAGTTTTAAATATCTGTAGGAAAGATTTATGAATATTTTTAATTTTAAATCTATTTCCTGACTTCAAAAAGTGTGGATTACATTATAACAAACTGAAGGCAGAAGGGATCTTATGACATTTTTAAAATTCAAGAGGAATTATGTTAAACAACTATTTTAACTCTTGATAATTTTTAAAATCCAGCACTGCATTTTATACTCCATTATTTCAATATCATAAATTTTTACTTCTGGTTTATAACAAACAAAATATAGTACACTAGTCATATGAACTCATTCCTTGTAGAATTCAGGAATTTGGTAAAATTTGGATTTTTCTAGGTCTGGTTTTCTGTGCTACATAATAGTCAACTTGAATGAAATTTCAAAACTGGGTACCTCATTTTTTATATATATTTGCTTACATTGAGAAAAAAAATTAATTAGTTCATATACATATATGTAAGTGAACATGCAAGCATATTTTTTCTGATATTTTATATACTTTATCATTTTTTTTTATCCCTTAGGAGATGTAGACAATGATGAAGAAATTCGAGTTCTTGAAGAAGAAATTCTGGAATTGCAGGAATATAATGCTAAAGTGGAATCTGAAATGATAAAACTGCGAACAGACATCTCTCAGATGGAGCAACATATTCGCATGACAGAAAGGGTATGTACGAATTAAGGTGGAAGTTTCAAAAATGGTTATTTTTTCAAATAAATAAAAAAATTCATTACTATTTCTTACAGATTTTGCATATTGATAACAACTGATGATCTCAGAGCTTCAATAAAATGAAAATAAATATGTATGATTTTTAATTTGCTGTTCAGAAGAGTTTAAATATTATAATAATGAAAGTCTTATGCCTTTGAATGAAAGCCTTAGATGCTAGGCATGATAGAGATATTGTGAACTTGAGGTACTGGACATATTGATATTGCTACTTTAAATAGTTATTTCTAATTCCTGCATTTTTTCTACTGGTATTCCCCCTCCCCAATCAGCTTTTGAGTTCTAAATGCAATCTTTTCCCCAGTATTTGTGTTCTTGAAAAAAGCTGTAGTTCCCTTACCAGTGAGGTGTCCCCCCCCTTTTATTCCGATTCCTCATATATGTTCTTTATATTTTCCTTTTTTTATTTTAGTTAGTAGTTATTTTAGTGCTAAATGCAAGAAATAATCCAAAGCTGAAGAACAGTCCGTACAGTATCCATTGACTGGCAAACTGTATGTGCTGTGGCACCATCTTGTTGAAAGTATAATAGTAGACTCCTGATTAACCAGGATAATATTGTGGGCGACATCCACAGTCAGCAAGAAATAATTCAAAGCTGAAAAACAGTCCATAAAATATCCATTGACTGGCAAACTGTATGTGATATGGCACCATCTTGTTGAAAGTATAGTAGAGTCCCAGTTAACTAGAATATTATTGTAGGCAACATCCACAGTCAGCCAAAAATTGTGGTTAATCTAACAGCAGGTTAAAAAGAAAAAAAGAAAGAGGAATAATCCATATTATAATTACCCCCAAAATATATATGTTAGTAATAGTTTGCATGTATTTTTTAGCAGTTTAATCTGGATAATAAGTTCATTTGGCTTTGAAAATTAAATTAGCTTTCAAAACAAGAGCATTCTTCAGAATAGAAAGAACTATATTTTGTTTATATTACTCTTGTATGTCTACAGAGAAACAGAAGATTAATGGTTGTACACTATTTTTTTTAATTCAACATTTTATTTTTAACAAATGATTTAACAATGTTTTTGTATTTCAATTCCATACAATTAAATTACACACTGTTACACATAAAGACAATTCGTAAATACTTTGGTATCATCTGCTAGCACTGCTGTTATCCCATGCATATTCTGATAGTTTTCAGTAATTTTCCATTGTTTTGTTAAAAATAAACTCAGCATTTTTAGATAAAGACAGTTTAATATGCCACCCAGTTAATCTGTCCCCATTTAATTGGAAGTTGAGTGCAAATTTTTGCAAAGTTGGTGACCAAGTTGCATACAAAAATGGTTTTGTAGAGTAAGTACAAAGCCATTTTCATCCTTTAAACAAAAACTCCAGTATTTTTAAAAGTGAGCACTCTGTACCACACTGTAATATTGCAACTGTAGGAAGTTTTCTGATGTGATTCACGAAGATTACTATCAGTCCAGTATCACTCACATTGCTTATGTAAACTACAAAATAGTTCAAAGTGTACTTCATTTGATATTATTTCAAAAAAAAAAGTTTCTTCCTCTGGCACTAAGTTTTGTGAAATTGCTCACAGAAAGCTCTTCATGCTATAAAATCATGTTCTGACTACTTCTGCATAACCTTGGTTTGTATGGATGATAACTTAGGTTAAAATTCTAAATCTGACAAATTGAACTTCTTGACATGTTAAATACCAGTGCATGTTTATGTGCTGGGTGTTTTGGGCTTCTGGTGATTGCATTCCTTACCTACCCAATTGCTCTGATTTCACACTTCCTCCTAGTTTCTTGTCCGTTGCACCGGTTACATGAAACTTCTTCAATCAGTTGGTGATTGTATGGCAATCAAGTATCCTCCATGTCTTCTAAAATTGAAGTTGCAACAGTTGTTGCATCATTATTCTTAAGTTTACCGGTACCAAATGCACGATATGCTGCTAACCAATGATCCTTGTTTACTGAAATGCTATCTTTCATTGAATACTTTTACCTGTATCACATCATCCCAACTGTAAGTCGTCTGCATGAATATTATTTAAATCAAAATGGTTGATGAATGGGAATCCTTCTGTGCAATTGGCAAAACAGATTTCTTAGTTCTATGATAAGCTTTTTTCAGTGCATTAAAAAAAAAAAAACACTTTTTTAACTATCTCATGAACTTTTATGAGGTTTTTCTGAGGATTTGCATTTCAAATTCTACTAACACTACGTTTCTTAAACAGTTTGAGAGCATATGAAATTTTTACGGACACAGTTCCATTTGGAGCCTATTATAATCCTTTAAATAATTTTCTTTGTTATAGCAGTAACTTGTCATCATCTTTGTGGAATGTCAGCAGTTCCACTTATACAGTGCAACAACCAATAAATTGACTTAAACACTGTATCATATTGTTTATTCTTTCAAACTTAATCTTGTGAATTCTGCAGGCAGTTTCTTCACTGTAGTGTGTGATATTTTCATTGTGAGAATAAAATGTGGGCTTTGCACATAACCTGAGTTGTATCTTAAAATATATATAACTCTATGTAATTCTATTTTCTACCTTCCTTCCCTTCCTCTTTTTGTTTTTTGGAGTGAGTAATTTTATAATTCATTTCTGAGCTTTTCATTAATAGTGATTGTGTGCATTCATGTAAAGATAGGGTAAAAAATAATTTGTGAGTATATATGGGTATTTAAAAATAATTTATATATAAACTTGAGTATGCTTCATGTATATATATGCATATGTATAAAATAAGTAATTTGTAGAATTTTTTTTCTTCCCCCCATGGTGTCAAAGCTATAGAAGGCAAAAAATGAATAAAAGAAAAAAAATGTCTAAAAAATGTAAATTGCAATGAATGACAATGAGGATCAGGTAATATTACAGCTGTTTGTCAGGAAGCGGAGCATAATTTCACCTGATCAATCACCTTTGTGAATTTATTTCTGGGAGAATTTTAAAAATTTGAATAATATTTTATAACATTTTTAAAGCCATTAATTAAAAATAAAAACTGAAATCTATTTCAGAACCAAATCTGAGCTAAAGCAGCTAGAACAAACAATTTGAGCATGCAATAGCATAATCTAGAATGAATAAACAAAATCAGTTATAATAGCAAGAATTGGCCCATAATATGGAAAATCAAATGTTTTTATTTTTAATTAATTTTTTATTTATATGGTTAAGAAATAATAAAAATTCCGTGCAGAAATTTCTTAAGATTGTTTTAAGCCATAAACTTCAACCTTCATAAAAGCTTTTTATAAGAAAAGTAATATTTAAATGACTTATGTAGAAGGAAGCTGAAACACCCATTCAGGCAGCTTCTGTTCCATTGCTTAGAAATAGGATACATTTCTGGCTACTGATTGGTTGAATAATTATGTATAATTAAGACTATTATACTATGAGTTAGGGAAGCTAATGTATTTTGCATGTTTATTTAAATATCTTCAAGTAATAATATTTTATTCTTTTGATTTTAGGATAATCAATCTCTTGCCCAGAAGAACCACAATTTAACAGAATATTATGAAACACTGCGGAACAATTTTATATCTTTGTTAGATCATGTAAGACTTCCAAACTTTGATGAGAGACCTACACGAGAAAATTTTGATGCCTATTTAACAAGGCTGCAGACACTTTGTTCTGAAAGTTGCCGGGAAGAAAACAGAGCGATTTTGTCTTCAGTGAAACAAGCTCTTCAAGATTTTAACTTCCCATCGTAAGTGTTCTCATGTACAGTAAAATAGTACTCTCTTTCCTTATTTGTATACAGAATTGCCAAATATTTTTTGTATAGTGTAAATATCTTTTAATTCAAAAAAAAAAATAGGAGCTTACAAAATGAAATTGTGCTTTCAAATGCTTGCTTGAAATATTTTTTAATAGTTTCAGTTAAAATTTTACTAAGAAAAAATGCTTCATCTCATGTGAAATTTGCCAAACATTTCTTTTGAACTGAGAGCAAAAAATATAAATAAATAGAAATTTGAAAATGGCAAGTTTGTTGTCATTTCCTCTTTGAAACTTGTACATATTTTATATACATTATTAATAAAATGTTCAACCTCCAACTGTTTGTTTATTTTGTAATTACACTTCTTTTTGCTATTTTATCTAACAAAATTATGGGCAAAATTTTGTTATTTTATATAAAAAAAAGTATACACAAAATTTTAAATTTCATTAGGTATTAAGCTGGCATATTAGGCACAGAACATTTACAAAAATTGCAAAATTTTTATAAAGCTTAATTCCAAAATTCTTTATATTATTTTTTAAAAACTTATTTACTTGTAAATCATTCATGATATGACAGTGGATTTGGTTTGATTATGATTGTAATTCTCGGATAAAATTCTCTGTTATAAAACTTTCAGTGTACTTGAAAGTTTTAACCATTAAAAAATCTCAAATTCCGTGTCAAGTTTTAAAATCTTCATTCATTCAGTCAATCAACATTTTATTATATAATACATCTCCCAGTTCAGTGTCATTGCTTTCATATTTATTCTAATGCAGGATATTTTGAAAATTTATCACATAGATATTCTCAAATTTCTTTTTTAAACAAAGTAATCTGTTACCATTTAAGTCCTTTGAATGTCTGAAATAAAACGTTTTATAAAATGTAAGAAAATTTTTTATATCCTGACAGTTAATCAAACTTACACTGATATATTATAATGAATCAAAAACATACATTGTATTAATATGAAAAAAAAAAAAAAAGAAGGGTCTCCTTCCCCAGTATTGAAAAAAAAAAGAGGGGATATGCAATCTCATCTTTTTTTTTTCTGATTTCAGTTTAACACCTGACACAAAATTGTTTTTGGTTCTTATCTATTAGTAGAGCCAGTAAAGTTGCCAAATTTTCAGAATGCCCCAAACTCTCAACTATCACATAATCATTTTTCAGTTTTAACAAGGAGTATCGCTGGCTTTGTATTCGTTCATTTGGTTGCATTCCAAATTTTAACAATTTAATTTTGTGTATGTTTCTTGATTTTTTCTTAGGATAAATTTCTAATTAATGTATGTGCAATAACAAATGTATAGTAAGTTTTTGCAATTATATCATTATTATTACTATTATTATTACTTTTTTTTTTAAATTACCTTTCCAAGTCAGGGTAGTGCTAATATACAAATACCTTTCTGTCTTTCTAAAAGGGTAAGAAAAATTCGTTTTTAAGAGTCAGTTTCCTTTTAGTTTTGAGTTTTCGCATTCTGCCATAAGACTTGTAGAAATACAAAAACTTTTGTGAATGTTTCAGGAAATTATATTTGTTCTCACATATGACTTCTAAATTGTACTTCAGTGGTCATATTACTCTAATAGTGTAGTGTTTAGGTTTCATTAATAATTCCTCTCTTATTTTTGAAAAGTTGTCACTGAGAATATTTCCATTTCCCAAATTAATATGTACATCGAAATTCCCGCTATATACCATTTTCCAATATTTAGTTTCTGTAAATGTCATTTGCATTGATTGAGGGATATAAAGGTGTCAGCAAAATTTGATTTTAAAATTCTTTCAAAATCAGATGTTTTGAATGAACTGTGAATATGTACTTTTTTTTTAAGCAAGTTGCACATTGTAGATCATGAGTTCCCAAAGTTTCTTTTGTTGTGCCTCCCTGCTTCCAAAAATTAAAATTCCTGCGGCTCCCCAATAATAATATTACCTACTTGTAAGGATAGTATGAACAAAAACAAAATTTATAAAGGTTCTATTATAGAAATCTGCTGTTTCAGATACATGGTAAAAATAAATAAATGAGATGGATGTGCTTGCGTATTTTCGACAAGATATTCATTTCTTGGTTGCACAGAATTTTCTTCTGTTCAACCAAGATGTAACGTAAATCACCAGCTATACTGCATTGGCTTCTATACTTTGTTTTTATTGCTACAGCTGCTGAAAATGCTCTTTCTCCCAAGTAAGTGCTTGAAAACTGTAAGTGCAGTTGCAGTAATTGCTCTGCTATACTGGGAACTTTGAGATATTTTATCCAAAATAATGGCTTATCCATCTTCTCAAGTCATATTTGGCTGCAGAATCATTTTTAATTTCCAAAGCTTGCTCTTTATTGTTTCTGGCAGGATATTTAAATCAATGTGAAAATGACAAATTGCAATCTAAAGATATTATTGCCACACAAGGATGTAACATTTGAATCATCAGTGAGTGCTGCAAATGATTTGAATCTTATCTTTAGTATTAGTGTCCTTAAACACCCCCTTAAATTGCACTTCTTCCAGGATTCCACATAATTTAGAAAAGCAGCAATAATTGCATGTTAAAATTTTACATTCCCAGAATTGCAGCTTGTGAGTATGTACAGTGATGGCATCTCGATAATAAATTATGTTCAAATCTCCACCTTGCAATTTCAAATTTAATGAGTTTTACAAATTGAAAATATCTGATAGATAAACCAATACAACTTGAACACTTGGCTTTCAGAATTCAACGTACAGTTCTGTTCTGAATTTTCAAAAACTGAATCACTTTAGCTCAAAATTCAAATAATCTTGCTAACATATTTCCCTTTATTAGCTAATGTACTTCCACATGAAATAACAGTGTTTTATCTTGGCTGCCAAGGCTTGATAGTAACACCATGAATAGCAGTAACATTGTGATTTTTTTCTCCCTCTGACCATCTCTACAAATCCTAAGCAAGAGCCAAGCACTGATTGTGTAAACCTATGAGCTTTTACTATAGCATTTTATATTTGCAAAATAATTGAGGGATTGCTGTCATTATATGAATTGCTTTAGTCAGTAACTCCATACAAAACAGCATCTTGTCTGTAATTGTTTCAGTTTGTGTGTATCAAATGAGAACTAATAGTTGACAACATTTTGCAGCATCTGTCTAACTATTGTCTAACTATCTCTTGTCCAACTATTGAAAAATTTTTAAAAAAAGTTGATTCTTTTCACGCCCTGTGCTAGCTGATTTTTTATGTCTTCACCCATATTATCAATATGATGTTTCACAATTTTGTCAGAAACCAATATTTGTGAAAGTTTTTGTTTACTTTCTAGTCCAAGAGCAATATCAACTGCTTTTAACACACATGGTTTGATGAGTGTTTCTCTGATAATATGATTTTTCTTGGCCTTTGTGATAAGTAGGGATAACTCATGAAGCTTTGAGTGCTTTTTCAAATGTATGAGCAAATGTATTATCCAGTTTCATATATCTCAAACTTCCACATTTTGCAGCAAAAAAAAAAAAAAAAAACTCCTTTGACTTGTCACTTAATGCATTATGTTTTATCAACAAGTATTGCTCCAGCTGAGGTCTCATGACATTATTGTTCAGTATTTCTGAACAAGTAACACATATTGACTAGTTGACGCCATTTTTTACTAGCAATAATACCATATTTAATATAATCATTATTATATTAATGTTTTTCCACTGAACTCATGATACATTTTAAAAAATAACAAATTGATGGTGTATTTTGACATCAAAAACACACATAACTGCACTGCTTGTGTAATCAATACTAACTTCGATACTTTTACACTACAAAAGAGGACTACTGACCCTATAGCTTTAAAATTTGCCTCCCAACATTATTGTCCTCCTTGCAGAAGCGATCTAATACTGCTGTGCCACCTCTGCAGGAGGACCAGCAGAACAAACTATTCCAACTACATTTAGACAAACACAGACTATTACATGATGAATAAGAAATTGACAAGGCTATTAACAGTGATGCATAAGTCCTCACAGGCTACAGAGTCTTCTGCTAATCACTGACGGTTCTGTGTTCAGATAGAGATTCCTGGTTATAAGATTAGAACTTAACAAGCACAGTTACAGTATTACAAACCTAAGGTACATGAGACTGCATTACACATATATGACTCGACATTTAGAATACATATCATATGCCACTTTCAGGCTAACTTCACAAACGCTATTGAACAATGTATTAAAGGGGCCATTATGTATTCTATTGAATGAAGCAATTATGATAATAGAATTGAACAAGGTAATAATTGTGATACAACTGAAGCAAAAACTAAATTCCATCGTAACAATGAGCAGCAAAACGAAACAAGGGTTATGCAGAGTGTATATAAATGCAGTTACAATTGAATAAAAAAATGAGAGAAGGAAGAAAGAAAAAAGAGAGGGAGAACATGTATGCAGGTACAATTGAAGTTGGTAGCTATACTACTAATGATACTTCATGTAATGAGGCTTACTGTTGTGCTCCTGTTTGCAGAGTGTCATTACATAGTCTTACAAATCGTTGAGACTTACGATGTTTTGAGAAAAAGGTGTGCCTAGCTACTTGATTAATTTCTGATCGAGCAAGATGCCAAGTGCTAGATTGTCTGTTGTGCCCACTAACAGCTGACTTTTTTGTTGTACAGTACATAATAAGTTTTCTCAGCTTTATCTATGTTGTTCTTAATCAATTTTCTGCCCATTGAGGCTGAAATTGTTGACTCAGTTTCTTTTGATGAAAATAAGCACTGTCAAGGCAAGAGAAGAGACGGTGATCTGGGTCATCCACTTCTCCACAGGTATCTGTTTCACTTAGGCACTAACTTCGATACTGAATTGAGGACCAACCAAAGAACATTTATGTACACATAACATACACATTCTTTGGCCCAACTAAGAAATGAGTGCAGCGGAACAGGGTAGTGTGGTGTGTGTAGGTGGTGAAGTACTGCTCGCCCCCACTTTGAAAATCAGTATTCTATATTCTTCATTTATAAATGTCTGTTATCTTCTAAGCCATGATTTTTTCAAAATAAGTTAAAATATTGTGTCTAGCCAATCAAAAGTCTAAAAATGTCATGTAAATTTTTTTTAGTTTGCAAAAAAAAAAAAAAAAAAAAATACTTTTCAAATCACTGGAAAATTCATAGATCACTACTAAATCCTCATTCAGATTTGCAGTCTTCTGTAAGAGTGAAATAAAAATAAGTCCATGGTAGTTTTTTTTTTTTTTTAACTAAGCAGTAATGATAAGCCTACTAATCTAAATAAATAAATAAAGCCCAGAAATTGAAAGTGCAAAGTGTGAAACTAGGTATTAAAAATAGATACAGGAATTCGCAAGAAAGCAAGAATTGTCTGTATTATTATTTGATCATGAGTTAATTCTACATGGAGATTTTTACATTTATTCAACAAAGAAAAGAGGGTACTTTGTTAAGGTGGACCTGCATAAACTTTTAATGATATTTGAAATTTACAGATTGGAGGATTTAAATTTGTAAGTTCTGGCAATTAAGTATAGTGGCCATTTTAAGAAAGAAGAACCAAAAAAAAAAATATATTCAATCCAAAGTCATATTTTCTTTTTCCACATAAACACAAAGTTTGCAACAAATATTTCTTGCAAGAGAAATGGTAGCACAGTGCATTTTGACAAAGAAACTTTGACCATTTACACTAAAAACAGTAACAGATTTCAGGATGTTAAAAAGGAAAATTTTTCTTATTTGTGTTCTTAATTAAATCGAAGAAAAGGCAAGAGAATCTAGATTATTTTACTTTTCTTATAAAATTGATTTTCCATGTCTTGTAATAACAAATATTGCTTTTTATTTTTGACATTGATGATTATATTTTTCCAAGTCCAAAATTGACTGCTGTCTGTTGGTGATAAATTTTGAATTCAGGGAGGTACTTTCTGTTACATTTGTCTGAAGTCTCTTCAAGCACAGTTCCTATCTCAACCAAATAGCTTTAAGATTTTTAAATAATTTTCTTGTCCACTAGTGATCATCATTACTTTATTATATTGAAATAAACTGTCTAAAACACCTGTGTTTTGGGTTAATAGATTAGGTGATAAATAAATTTCCTTTAACTCTATGACCTGTCAAATGGATAGGCGCAATTGAAGTTTTGTTAGAGTGTAGCTAGAACCTTTTGTTAGTGTAAGGTAACTAAACATTAAAAGAAAAAATGCTAAAGTACCCTATCTAAGCTTTTTTTTTTTCAATAATAATATATATATCTGCTAGTCTTGATATCTGTGCATACAATTTAAGCAATTTGGCCATTGATACATCTGAAACTTATTGCTGGGAAATAATGTTTGGGCAAGGAGAATGTAAGGTTACTGTAGTAGGTGGATGCTGTTTTGGTATAATATGGAGTAACATGAATGAAAGACATTTTTTCTTAGAAAGGCCTTTTTGAAGGCATCACTTGCCTTGAATGCTTGTGTGCTGAGCCATATTCAAATGACCTCACCTCACCTAGCCTATAATATAGTAGTTAACAAATCAGATTGAATTAAACGGAAATTATCCGGACTAATACTTCTATAAACACTTTGCCCTGAACTTTTGCTATTGTATTTTTTTGCTAGATGAGAAAAGTAATTCTGTATCTGTTTATTTATTTTCTAATTAAAATGAGTAGACATTGAATATACATTTATGTATTCTATTATAAGGAAAAATACAGTTTTCATTTTTTCTTTTTTCTTTTCTAGAAGTGCTGCTAGTGGCTGGCTAAGATCATGAGTAGTCTTCATGCCAAGATAATTGTGATATATTTATAGTTGTCATAAATTATTTTTCTTTGCTTATTGTGATCATTGAAACAAAATTGTGTTTAATGTTAAAAACTATGAAAGGAATGGAAAGTGCTTATTGTAAACTTTTCCATACTTGTTTGGTGATGTAAAAAAGTAAAAATGTCCCCTTAGTATTTTGGAAGAGAAATATAATTTTTGTTGTTTGGACTTCAGTTTTATTTTTATTGTAAAAAAGTGTGCATTTTTGAAATGGTAAATGTTACTGAGGTGAATGTCATTATTTTAAAACATTTAATATTTTGCTGTTTCAGTAACAAGTCATAGGAAATTTCAATGTATTCAGGCTAACAGTTAGTCTTATTTGCTTTTATAAAAACTAAAGCAGATTATGGAAATTGTTTTTCATTAGTTTACCTTTGATATTTATTTAAATATTTTTGTCCTTTAACAATCGAAAGGCAAAGTTCTTTACCTTTTGATATATACATAAGACAAAGTTCTTTGCCTTATGTATGTATGTATATGTATATATATGTATGTATTACAGTCTTTATTATCAAGACTAATTTCATTAAACTAGTCTTTATTAAAATGTTGGGTGCTGCTTTAAATGTGAATAAACTTGATTGATTACTTAAAAAGGAAATTCTGTAAGACTGGTTATCTTTTGTAAATTATTTTTATTAATTATTATTGTCTTTAAGTGGATGTTTGCATAACTGTTTGTTTTCCTGTTGTTCTAAACCCTTAATATACTTTCATATAATGAAAAAGTAATATTTGTAAAGGGCAATTGTGTATAAATTGCTTGTAATAGTAAAAGGGACTAGTAATGATGTTGCTTATTTTAAATTTGAATAAAAGTAAATTTAGGAGTCATAATATAATTGAATTAAAAACTGTGAACAGCAGTTTTAGTTTATTTCAAGCTTTTAAGGTTGTCTTTTAGTGGTAATTTTGCATTGTTTGCTGGGGACATCAAAATTTTATTGCATTCTGCTGCACTACAAAAATAAATTCAGGCTGTGATTATGCAAAATTTTGTAATTTGAACCAAGCATTTATTAATGTAAATTAAGCAGAATTCTTTAAAATATATATATTGTTTTATTTTTACTTAAAAATGATGTTAGTATACACTGGTATGAATGACAGCTTAATTATCTTTAATAATTGCCAAAGAGCAGAACATAATGCTAAGCTAATTTAATGGAGTGTTCATTTTATGTAAGGTTTAAAAAGTAGTTATGAAGATTTAGTTATCTCAAATCCCTTATTTATGCTGAATTTTTTGTATCTAATATGCATGTAATAATTATTAAGCAGTTGGCTTAAAAATGGCATTTTTAATTGAATTTTTGAAGCCCTTAAAAAAAAGGTTATATGGTTTTTTATATTATATATACATTGGCACATCTGTTATGGCTTAAAGTATTTTTTAGCTTTTACTAATTAACTTATTCGTCTTTCATCATGCTGTATATTTCATATTTAATTGATTATATGTATAAAATTCAAGTTGAAAGTCTTACTCTGAAAAAAATGTAATATATGTTTATGCATTTTATTTAAAATTCTTTCATTTGAAATATATGATATTTTAGACTCATAATTTATTAACTTGTAAAATTTTAAAATACCATAGAAGCTTACTGAAATCATTACTGTTCATTCTGTTTGAAGAACTTTTAACATTTTTAGAATTTACAAAATAAACAAAATTGATTTAACACTAATTTAGGATGTTTAATATTAATAGTTAGTGATTAGTTATGTAATGTTTTTCCATTAGTCATTTATGTTACATAATTTCAGTTATGTAACAATTTTCCTACTATTTTAGAAGAAAAAATGAAATCAATTTGGAAACTTAACCATTTCTAATTTTAAACAGAAAAAAAAAAATCAAGTGCTCATAAAATTATGCATTGAACTCATCCTATAATAAGCCACTTGCAATAGCATTGCTTACATCTTTTTTTGGAAGAATATAGAATTAATCATAACTATTGTTTTTATGTAGTACTAAAAGCAGTAGTTTGAATTTATATGTATATATATTGTTTTGCTTAAAAGCCAATGTACATATAATAAAACAGCTTATCTGGTCATAGGGAAAATGCCTTCAGTTAAGCGATTATGTCAGGAAATAAACTTTTATCATTTGCTCTATTTTAATGTTTCGAAACTTTTTTATTACTCAAGTCAGTAGTAAGTTCCATATGTTTTTCAAGTGTATCGTTATTTATTTAAGTTTAATGTACCTGCATCTACCAAAACATTTGATTCCTGAAATTTTAGTAATTATTGAAAATTTTCAATTAAAAAGAAATCTTAGCAACTATGTATATATTTTCCATGAGAAAGATCATAGTAAAGACTATTGCTTTTAATATTAATTGTGCTTCAAAAATTTTGTAATGATTAGTATACTGGATATCTAAAAATCAACAATTTCAACAACAATAATTTCATATTGCTTATAATATTTACTAGGCACATTTCTGGACTTCAGAAATTAAGATGAAATGCGTGCAAAGTAAGAAATGTATTTTAAGAAAAGTATAATTTGAAATACATGTAAATTATTAATTTTATATCTAAGCATGTGAAAAGAATTCACTGTAAAATTTCAAATATATAAATATTCCAAAAGTTTTTTATTTCAAGTCCTAGGTTTAAGGTATATGGCATAATTTTTTATTCCCAATTTATCGTATACTGGCATAAATCATGTACTGCTCATGACCACAGTTTCAATTTCATTGGCATATTTGCTGAGTTTTTTTTATGAACCATGAGTATTTATAATTATGTATATAAATGCATGTTTTAATTTGATTGTTATAAACAAAAGTTATTAATACATATTGGTTGAAAAACGAAAGACTGAAATATCGATGTATAAATTGTTAACCTTATTAAGAATCTTGTAATGAATCTATGAATTATAAATTGTTGTTTGAGAATAAAATATCTTGTGAATCTTTGTATTGTATCATGCATGTAATGTAAATTATTCTGAATTTTTATTTACAAGTCATTCAAATATATTATATGTTCATAACCCAAAATTTCCCAGTGTTATATCTATTGAAGGTAAATTTTCATGCCTTCTAACTGAAAATTTTTATAAAATATTTCTGTGGAACTTCTTTTTTTTTTTTTTTAACATGACAAAATTTATTAACTATGACTTCCTGTTCCTTCTGATTTTTATTCTGTAACTAGAATAATATCAAAACACTTGAATATGTAATAAAATAATGAATAATATTAACTTGTTACAGATTACCAGTTTGTTACATCTGTTTTTTATAATCTGTTAAACTTAATGATTTATTTTACTGGTACTAGCTTTTTTGCGTGTGATTCGTCTTTTTTGTTTGAAGACACACTTTTTTCATACGTCTTTCATCGTGGGTGAGGGAAAATAATGAGATGTATCCAAAAACAAATGTACATAATTAATTGATGAAAAAGAATATGAATTATATGATATATTTACTTCCAAGCTTAATTTCATGTGTGGTCTCCTTAAACTTGAATGCAAACTTTTTCTTAATGTACCCTATTGTATTTCATATTCTTATATTTATAAAAAAGGTATAGTAGAGATGCTTAAAAAATATACCTTCAGGTGTGTGTGTGTGTATATACATACACACCTGAAGGTATATTTTATATATATATATATGTAAGATATAAAAAAAAAATATGATAGCTGCTTTAAAAATGATTGGCGACCTCAAATGAACTATTCTAGATTTGGTGCTCTCCCTCTAAATGCATCTGTTCTCCCAAATTCGGGGTCCTTCCATGTTATATAACATTGCTTGAAAAATGAAACTAAAACAAAAAATTAACCAGTCATAGCTTTCTTTCCACATCTACTTGATGTAAATACCGCTAGCAAGAAATTACGTCATTCTTCTCCTAACTCCTGCCGTGCTGTCAACTACATGCTTCTCTGCTTGTCTTTCTTCTTATTCTAAACTGACGTCTTATCCCCATTAATCTGTGTATACAAGAAATTATTATAATTGTTATGATCAAAAGGTATATTGTCTATGAGAAATCAGTCTAATGTGACTAGAAATAAGGATAGTAATTAGCTGAACTTGGTTTCGTTTTCAACATCCACTTCCAGTGCTGCCACTCTGCTATCACCAAGTGTGCATTAAATTATGGCATATATATGTACACTTTTTTTTTTATGTCTGCATAGAATAAAAAATTCAGATATACCAAGAATCCTAATTTCTCATGTATTTAATAGCATAATTTGAGACTAGATGTTATGTGGATTTTTGAGTTTTACAAACTTCAAATCATAAAAGAAAAATCGGCAATTTCAGACTACAAAAAGCATAATAAATAAAAAAGCTAGTCTTTTTTGTTGTTGTTATAGAGCAAAATAGTAAAGATATAAGTAAAAAAGTAAGAATAAAGTGCTTTGAGTTCTCTCCATCCCGGAATGATATGTTGTCATTATTTCCTGTATAGATTAAACAGCTTTGTTATGCTAATTTTTTTTTTTTTTTTATAAATCCCTGAAACCAAATTTTCATCTACATTACTATAGTTTTAGTGTTTTACATCATTATCGTGATTAGAATCTTCTTGCATTGGATGTCACACCATCAGTGATTTTGTCACCTTTCATTTTATAATGATCTTTTTTTAAGTTTATTAAAATCCATAATGCTATATCTTAAAATACATCTTTCATCATTTGTTTAGCTTTAGCCTTTATTAGATACTAAATTCAGAAAACTCATCATTGTCATATTTTGTTTTTAAAAGTGTGATTCTGGCCACAAAATATTCACACGGTTATTAAGATAGACTTAAATTTTTTAATTTAGAAATTTAATTTCAAATTAGTTGTGAATTTCAGTATTTATGTTTGAAAAGTTCTGCAGACTTTTTATCTTGTCTGGTATTACTTAAATAACACACTTTTTATTATTTTGATAGCTTAGTTTGGTAAATTAATATATATTTTAATTTTTAGGTGACAGCTTTCTTAGGTATTATAATGTAAAAGAAATTCATTTCATCACATTTATTAATTGCAAAATTTCTAGAACCTCACAGAAAATAGAAAGTAATTTTATTTTAAATTATGTATAATATGTTACATTTCGTATAGATTAAATAACATGCTTATATTTGCAAATAATTGCTTTCTGATTTTACTATCAACTAGTTTTATTTTTCCTATTCTCAGAAACATTGAGAAAATTACTGAAAGAAGTTGCATTAAGTGTATCACCATAGTATTTGATCTTTGGCACTGATTTTTGTTGTTTGACTTCAAAATTAATGATATACATGATGAATTACTTGGTGCCTTTAGAGAGTATAATTTCATTAAGTTTAATAGCGTTCTTTACTCCTTTATAATATAAAGCTGTATTTTTTTTATTTCCACAGTTTAATTCCATGTGTCTTTCCTGTATTCCTCTTATCAAATAACTCAATTCAATTTGAACTTGTAGTATATTTTACTGTAAATTTAAATACTAAATTATTAATTAATATATTATAGTTTTTAATCAAATTATGTAATTTAATTAGTATATTATAAATACTAATGTAATCAATATGAGATTTTAATCAAGATTGCTCGACCTGAATGATGCAAAATGTATTTTACTGCTAGCTATTATAGTTTTGATTAGATTGAAGACAAACTTCCATTTATTTTAAATTTTGTTTTTTAATCCCAAATTAAAAGGGCATTTGAAATATTTTCTGCTTCAGACCTCTTAGAAGCGTGATTCGACTTTCAGAGAAAAATGTTCACAGTTCCTTCATTGTATTGTAAAACTGGTAAATGCTAAGATCTATGCCTAGTAATTAGTAGAAAATCCCCCATAAAAAGCACATGATACAATATGTGTAGAGTAAAAAGATTAATCACTTAATTATTCTTGAAAAATGAATTTTTTAATGTTTTTTGCTATCTTAATTATTTTTATACAACTTGTAGAATGAGATATCCTGTTATACTAATTTAAGTTGCTATAAAATAATTTTAGCTTTTGAATGGATAAAAATCACATCCAGATTTTCAGAAATGGTGAAAATTACTACAGACAAGCATCTTTGCATTCTATATATATAAATAAAAATATTCATATGGAGGTTTAATTTTAATAAGAATAATAAAAATTATAAACTTATAATTTGTATTTTAATGATGCATCTCACAAATTATATCATCCTTGAATTTAATAGTAATACATTTAAATAAGTAATGGAAAAAATAACCTGTTAAGAATTTTGTTTGCACTTGCAATGTTTTAACATGCACTTTATTTTATTATACTTAAAAAAAAAGAGTATGGTTTTTTTTAATTGATCAATAACAAAGCTTTTATTGGTATTACTATTTTATAAATAATTCTATTTTTTCTTTTTTTCCCCCTCTATCAACTTTATTATTATTATATCCTTATTATAATAATTTCTTTCCTATTCATTTTGTATTTATTATTAGTGTATAACAATGATTACTAATTTGTAATACTTCTTTTAATTTTATAATCTAATCTGCAAATAATGTGTAACTTCGCTGCATATAGACTTTTAAAAGTGCCTAATGTGAGGATTAGGAAACAAAAACAAAAGATTTTTAAATTTTGAAATATTAATTTGTGTTTAAAATTCTGGTACATCATTCATAACATACATATATATATACAACAACACACATGAAATAAATTAGGTAAAACTACAACTTTCCACAGAAAAGTGCTTCAAAATGTATACACATAATTTGATTTACATGAAGACTAACATTTCCTATATACATTAACAGTAAATTTAGTGCTACACTTTTTCAGTCTTATACCAATAATATATGACAGTGCATTTTAAGAGAATGTCATTAGCATAATTTTAATTGATGTTCTATTAGTTGTCTACATATACATTCAGTTTCTACAAATACATGTAGAGTATGACATTATGCCGAAAATGCTCACTAATGTCTTGTTATGCTTTTGTGTTTTTGAAAAAGAAAAAAGTAATGCTAATAATACTAAATGTAAGCTGTATTATAAAATGTTGTTGGCTGATTCAATTATAACATGTTCCTTAGGATTTTTAATGCAGTACATCATTTTATATTTTACAGTAAAATTCTCATAGAATTGGATTGTGAGTACAAATTGTTAATGGTTTCATAGTCAGGGGTTTATTTTATCTATATAGCTTCTGTTTTTTTTGTTCCCCCCCCCTCGTATAAACTTTCAGATGGAGTATATTTTTTTCCTTGAATGAATTAAAATTGTTAAATTTTATTTATTTGTATATAAAACTAATTATGTTTAGCATCTGTTCTGAGAAACTTAACATTTATAAAAATTCTTTATATGCCAATGCTTCTAGTACTAGCATTTTAATATATTACTGAAATATGTATTAGCTCTACGTACTGTAAATATATTGTATAAAATGTTCTCTTGATAAAAACTTAGTACAATCATTACTTCATTTTTTAAACTTATGTATATACTTGTTTGCCAAAGATGATATAAATGCTAAAATTTTTTATGTTTTTTAATTCTTTATCAGTGTCATTAAATGTACATAGCTCATTTTTATAAAAATTTTCTTATTTGTATATGTGCAGTGGTAACTGATACATGTTCTTCAGAATGTGTCTTATTATAATTAAATGTTATTCAGTAATTGCTTTGACCAATAAAATATATAATTTAAGTGTATGTATTGCTTCATTATTATGTCTTAATGCACAGTTATTATAATAATAATAATTAACATAAATGCTCGAAATTAATAATGTTTTAAAATCAGCAGATTAGGTGCTGTCGCACCGGATGTTAGAATTTTACTCGCGAAGGACTTTCTAAATGAAACTGGCCCATATCCACTTACACATGAGAAAAACCTCCTTGCAGCCAGCCCGTTCGCCTAGAATCAAACTTAAGTCGAACAACCACTGTTTAGGGATTTTACACTTAGCCGTTAGTGGGAAAGGAAGAAGCTGCAGAAATTGCATTAGGGGGTCAAAAAAAATTAGCACAGTGTGTGTATCGGTATTTAAGAAAAATATGAATCAGAGAAAAGAAAGAGAAATTTCATTCAGAAATTTAAAATTTATTTAATTATTAGTATCTTAAAGCTGATTGATTCTTCTTTCAGTCTTTATTATTTTTTCTTTTTGTTCTCCAACTGCGAAGTATTTAATTTATTGCACTATTTCGTTAAATATTTTCTATTTTTGAACAACGTTTTTACGCCAAGCGTGAAAAAACTGATAAAACCTATTCCTACTCCATTTCCTACGACAGGTCGCTAGAGGGCGCTGTATTCGCGTTCGCACTCCTCGTGTATACTATTGCTGAAGAACAATATCGAGGAGTTTATCGCTGAGTATGTTGTAGTTCCCTTTCTGTTAGCAATACGAGAAAGGATTTTTTTTTTTTCAGGTAGGTTCTTAAGTTTCTTGATAATCTTTTTCTGAAATTATACTTTACTTTCCAAACAAATTTGCGGTTAAGCGGCAATTGTATGATTAAACGGTCATTGGTTGGATGGAGGGTTCCTCGCTATTCGTTGGTCAGAGATATCCAATCCCGTTGGCGTCCATTGCTGGAAAACTTTGTTCTGCGTCGTCATTGTAACATTGCGCTTTACAGATCTGTTTGATTGGCTTGTATCGGGCGTGATTAGTGAAAGCCTGCAATGTGTGTTGATATTTTTGTTTTACGTGGTGTGAAAGTTCTATGATTGCGCTCTCAAGTACGTAATATGGCGTGAAACTTTGAGTTGAAAAATGCATGGCAGCATGGCGACTAATAAGCTGTCATCCCGCGTGATAAGATGTAAGAAATGCAAAATCCTTGCATGTTGTGCGATATCGTTGTTCTTCAAGGAAAACGCCTGTTTTAATTCCATGAATATATGAGTATATCTTACTGCATTTTGGAAGGTATAGGTGCTTTTGAAATATATTGATTTTTGAAAGAAGCATTCAGTACCTTATCATACTATCTGATATGGATACTCGTATTTCTCTCAGTTCTTTGAACCCTCATATTTCGTGTTCTATATGCAAAGGTTATTTAATTGACGCTACAGCAATTACTGAATGCTTGCATACATTTTGTAAAAGTTGTATTGTTCGACGACTCGACCAAAAAGATGGTAACAAGTGTCCTAAATGTGATGTTGTCATACATCGCAGTAATCCTTTATTAGGTATCAGGCCTGACCGCACTATGCAGGATATTGTTTATAAGTTGGTGCCTAAATTACAGTGTCGTGAAATGATAAGAGAAAAAATTTTCTGTCAAATGAAAGGCATTGCATACCCTCGACGAAACGCTAAAATTAAAGAAATGCAAACTCCCGAGTGTCAAACGAAATCTGTTGATGCTGTATCCGAAGATCGTGTTTGTATTCAGTTAGAAACTAAAACTAAAGAATTGGAACCTTTGACCAGGAAATTCATTTGTTGTTCTTCTCGCACCACTATTACGCATGTTAAGAAACTTGTTGCTAAAAAGTTATTTTGTGACTTAAGGAAATATTGTTCTGTTGATATCCTGTGTAACGACGAGATATTGGGAAAAGATCATACTCTGAAGTTTATTTACGTGACGAGATGGCGTTTCAAAGAACCACCACTTAAACTTTATTACCAGCCTCGAGTTGACATTCTGAGTTAAAATCAACACCAAACTGTATACATTTGCTATTAAAAAAAGAAAAAAAATCAAAATTTTGACACTCATTTCTGTTTTAAAAGTATTTTTACGAAAATATTTTTTGTAATTAAGAAAATTGTTAAGTATAACAGTTTTTATAAATAGAACATGAGCTTGCTGTTTACCGTTTGTATATAGTTTATATAATAAAAGTTATAATAAATCAGTATTCACCAGTTAATTTAAGTCATGTGTCTGTAAAAAATCATTGAGCGTTTTCATTGCATATAAGAATAGTGATAGAGGATTTTTGAACCTGTTTTCTGTGTTGAAGTGTTAAATAAACTTAATAGATGTCACACAACAAAAAGTAAGTCATAATACATGTAATATTGCAAAATGTGTATAAAATTCCAGATATTTTTAATGAAAATGCAGATGTGTGTAATAATTTGAGAGTTGTTTAATATTAAATTTATCTAAGTTTACTGTGTAAATTTGCTGATTTTATTACCATTATTTGTTTCATTTTGGAATTAGAAGAAATATGGTAAATATGCTTTCAGGCATAATTTTTAAACTCTGTGAAATAGAAGAATACTGTTGAGATTCAATAATTGCTAACAAATTTGATAGACAGCGTTTGTTCTGTACCTGAAAAATATGTAATAATCTGATGGTTTTAGTAAAGACAATCTACTTAAAAAAAAAGAGAATTTTTATAAGATATTTCACTGATGTTTTAAGTCTTTACAATGGTATTTGTATCTTGTATAAATTTCATCTTTGTGCCATATTATTTTTAATTAAATCACATTTAAATCCAGCAATTTTATCGAAACTCTTCTGTGTTTCCTTTCCTTAACATGTCGCAATTCAAAAATATCGCAGTGTAGTTAATTTCCATTTAATAGACCCTGTTTCAAAAGAAAGTTGATTTTGTTTTGTGGAATGATGGAAAAATTACTATGACAGACCATCATTTTCACAATCAAAGGAAGACTAAAGTGAAGTATAAGGGGCATGGCAAATTTGATATTAGGTAATGATTTTAATCCAGTAACCTCACTTGTCAGTATGCCATGCCAAGTTTGTGCAATTCTCTGATATTTTTTAAGTGAAAACATTGCTGTGTAGGCGGGAAGAAAAAAAAGACATGTACCATATAATATACATATAATACTTAATGTACACAGTGCCAAACTTGTGAAATATTCAGATGTTTTAAACAATTAACTAAAGAATCTTTCTGCCATATATTCCAGCGTAAATTCTACGCTTTTAACAAAAAAATATGATCAAAATTTACAAGTGTGCATTATGCGCTAGATATAAAAATAATAGATTAAAAATGTGGAAGAAATCAGCATATAAAAGTTAAATTTTTACGTGTGCTAATGCTAGTTATTTAAAAGTAATGACATACCTTTTGAACTTACAAACTTTTTATTATCGGATAATATAAATTGTTCATGTTCGTCGTCCATTATATCTTCAGGCACATAATCATTTTCTGTTTTATCTTCACCATCACTGTTACTCTGTTCCATAAATAATCATCATGTGTTCCATATTTCACCAACATCAAACATCCTTGCTGCAGCATGATTTTCATTTCACAAACTGAATGACTTTGCATTTGAAGTTGTTTTGTTTGAAGGGAGCCATATTTACTACTGAAACAAATGTTAGATCAACTGTATGTTAATTAAAACCTTGGATATTCACTTCAAAATCATGGCTTCAAATGACTACAGAAAGAGAAAACATCTAAATCATAATTCCGTGAATTCTTTCGGATTGGAAATGCATTCTTACTCCAAATTATATCTCCGTTTTCTCTAGGTCGTACAATGGCATTCTTTTGGACACTTGCACTGAATGCATTACATCCTCTTTGAAGGTATATTTATTATCTTAAGCATTTAACCTACACATATATTGTTCCTCTTAATGCTTGTCAATTCGGTATACCATTGTTTGAAATGCTAGGACAAGTCTTTGAATGAGTGACCCTCAAAAGATAAGAGCACTGCACACATACCTTTTAGATTTCTTTGTAAAGAATTGGGTGTGCATTATACGACGAATATACCTAAAAATAAAAATATATAGTTCGAAATTATAGATGCAAGTTATATGCTGGAAAATAAGTAAGTGCATGGCAAGAATATCAGTAATGTATCATAATCCTTATTTAACATTTCCCATTTTTGTGTTCTTTTGATATGGTAATAATGCTTGCCGAGTTACGTAAATATTTGTAGTTTGGCAGTCTTTTTCTTAAAGTTGCCAACTTGCCCCTTAGAAATAACATTTACCCAATTGAGTTTATTTTCCAGATTAAACTGCATGAAAATACAGGTAAATTGTTAGGAGCAGTTTTTTGTTAATTAAAATATGGTCTCGGTGTTATAATTAACCCTTCAATTATTTTTTTTACTTATGTATTGTCTTGTTGATTATGAAACTTACTAAAGAGCACAGTTTAGAATCAGTTATGGCTAAGCATACGCTCATCTATCTATACCTGCACTTTCGTTGATGTAATCCTGACTGATTTTCAGTAAACCAGATTTTGGAACAGCTTGCGTATAACCCCATTTTTTCGCCAACGGTAAATATCGCCAAAACTCTCGCCAATCTGTAACACTGTGGTATGGCAACCTGATGCAAGCAGCAGAATTGGATTTTTATGTAGTTAAGCCACTCGGATTTAATTTTTATTATTATTAGATTTGCAGTGTTATTAAAATGGCAAGCAAACAATAAGATTTGATAACTGTAGCATTTTTATTGTAAGACTAGCATTTGATCAATGTTTAAAATGAGTATTTTGAATTTTTTATGTTTTAAATCAAAAAATTTGTTGATAATTTAGCTATTTCTTAATTTTTTTTATGAAATATAATTCAGACTTTTTTTTGGCTCTGAAGAGGAAGATGGAATTCCAATTAACTTATCTACATTTTTGGAATTATTGTTTTTTCAATTTGTTGCTCTGAAAGTATGGGAGAATGACTAACAAATTATTTGATTCAAATCCTTGAAATTATCTAACTTTATGCAATAACCATTCTTCAGATTGAAATTTCCATTCAATTTAATTCATTTAAATTTTTATACTCTTCTAATTATATGACAAATTTCCTGATTAGGCAAAATTATTTTTGAAGAACATCGAGTAAATTTCAGTATATTTTATCCTTGAGAAAGCACACATATGCACACAAAAAAAGACCATTTACCTTGATTTCCATCATAAAATTATTTCCTTAATGCAAATTTAGAAAACTTAAAATCATATATGTTAAAAATTTATTGATAAGATCATCACAATAAGATAGATACATCACAACAAGATAAAGGACCGGAAATCGTTTCACTCAGTTATTTATGTTTTAATTCTAACGAGCCCCTCTTCAGCTTTAAATACATTATTAAGTACTGGGAAATATTCAGATTTAATCCTTTTAATTAAAATCTTTTTTACATGTTCTAGCTCCAGTAATGAAAGTTCTCCAAATTTTCTCCCTTGAGATTCATTGTGTGTATTAACTGCAAAACATAACATCCAGGTTACAAGGCAAACAATGGACCAATACGTAGAAAATCTCATTGCATAAAGTGATGTATTTTCTTCAAGAAAATGCTCAGTGCTCATTTTTTTTATCTACTTCCCATTTAAAAAGCATTTTATTAGATGGCCTTTTCAAAGAGCCATAATGGGCCCTCCCACCAATGAGTTTTAGGTAACTTTTTGAGTGAACATCCTTGAGAAATAGCTTCGGCAACGTTCATTTCACCCAGAACATGGCTCCAGTTTTCTAATGAGGTCAGCTGGTGGATCTCCTCTACTCTGGGACAAAAACTGACCACTCCCCCTTCTTGAATCCATCAAAGGGCCGCCATGGAATCACATTGAAAGGTAGCCTTTACATCAGGCAAGTCAAGAGGTAATCTAATGAAATGTGCTGATTGAACTCTTATACAGCACAACATTACTTCTAATTTCAGTATCAACAGTTCCTTTAGTAATGCAACTTTAGATTTGGCTGGTAAGAGATTAGTTCTAATTTCAGTATCGACAGTTCCTTTAGTAGTGCAACTCTAGATTTGTTTGGTAAGAGATGAATTTTGACACAAAGAAAAGCTTCTTTTCACATAAAAACATAAACACCATATGATGATTTACATGCATCTACAAAAATACATGTAATTTCGATTTTACCTCCAATGTTTCATGCAATTTCAGTGTTATTCAAGATAGTCAGCTTTACCAGTTATTCTGAAAATAACTTTTCATGTTGTCAGGTGAGATTTAATTTTTTTTTTTCTTCATATCTCCTGTATCAACAGTTTTGGCAGGGCACAAAATTCCAACTTTCCATCGAATATTTGCTGTACCAAAGACAAAATGGCACTCTCTGTCTGATTCTTCTCAAATTCATAGGCACCAAGCATCTTGATCCAGAGGATGTTGCATATCGATATTCATTGTTATTGGTTTTAGAATTCAGTTTTTATTTTGTATGTATCCATGACTACGAGACGTTCTATAATCTAGAGAAAATACTTTGTGAGTAACTTGTGTAAAGCATCTAAGTTAGTAAAAGAGTCTTAGTATGAAATAAATTATGTAGTTTACAAATGTGTGTTCCTTTTTTTGAGGAGTTACTTCTGTGTAACTTTATCTTCTGATAATACAAAAAGAGAAAAAGTGTTCTGCATATTACTGATAGGGATTTCATGCACATCGTGCATGCGGGGTTTAGAGTCATTCCTTCCAAAAAGACTGTGAATGAGTTTCAGCTTACATTCGGGCTTCAAATTATTCTATTGCTCAAATAGGATCATTGAGACCCTCTGTCTATAATAGCCCTAATTGTTCTTTCATTGTTTCGATTTCTTATTCTCAGAGCTAAAGTCTTTAATAAAACATTTTCAGCATTACAGTTATTGGATAAAGACTTAGTAATAAATAGCAGAATAACTTCTGTTTTGATTTCTTTGCTGTCTATCAGAACAGAATACATAAGAATATAATGATTTCTATTACACTGAATGAACTTATTTTTAGATTTATAATTTCTTGATGTGTGACCTGTTCATAAACAACAAAAACAGGTTCCCTTTTTAATCAAAATCCTTTTCTTGTCTTCTGTCAGGTTTCTAGCCTTAAAAAATTCCTGACCTAATTCCGACTTAAATGAGCTTCATCACAAAATAAATAAGTAAAATTTCACCTACCTGAGTTTCCTAGATTGGTCATGCTCACCAGTACTGCAGTGGAAGGTATTTCTGTATATTTTTCTTTTCTGTTAAAGCTTCTTTTTTTTTTTTTTTTTAACAATAAAGTTAGCTGCAAAAACACTATGAGCCAGTAAAACCATCTCTTCTGCTTGTACTTCCTGTTTAAGAAAGCTCATTAAGCTCTTCAAAGATCTATCTTCTGTTTCTGGTGGGTCAACACTACTTCTGTTTTTTTCCCATGCAGTAAAGACTTTTCAGGTAAACACGACAATAGGTGTTAAGAAGTCACCATATTTTTCTTGAGTTCTTTCCTAAGAGTTCTGATGCTCTGACTTTCATTTCAAGTTCATCATATAATGTGGGGAGATCCATTTGAGTACATGCCAACGTAGCATTCTTCATCAACATACTCAATCTTGAACATAAATTTGCACCAGTAGATCTCTAGCAAAACAAATCTGTAGTTTCTCGACAGACTTTGGATAACTTGCTGCAGTAGCTAGAAAACTTTCTGTGGTCTTTGTATCTTTTGATTTCAGCACTATAGCCTGCAATAAATACTGGAGCTTGTCTTATGCCAGCAAACATGCATTCATATGTATTTTTTTCAAATCCTGATCAAGCGAGAGAAGTTCTTTAGCTTCTCCCCTAAATCTCTGTAATTCAATTTTTGGTAGTTTAAACTGCCTTTTTTCGGGAGAATGTCTCACCATCAACACTTCGTTAACTTTGCTTTCGATTACACATTCTTTTATTTTAGAAGTCAGTTTGTAATACTTATCTCTATGTGCTTTGGATATTGATAAATCTTCTTAATAATTTTATTCAGAATAAGCCTCAGACTGCAAAATAGCATTTTTTAATTCTTCTTGATAGCTTGCCAGCCATTCAAACTTGACCTTGAACAGCAGTTCTAAAAGCAAAATTCCATTGACATCTCGATTTTCTTTTGAAAATGCAGTATTAATTTTATTTGAACACAAAGTAAAACTCACTCTTAATCCCTTTCATCTGGCTATTAATTTCGGAACATCCATATTGCTTAATCATTGCTGCTAACTATTGGCTCCATGTTTGGACACAACTCTAATATATTCTGTGTAGGATCAAATTATTCTAAAGATGCTCTTGTGCATCTAACCAATACTTAACAGCTGTCAAATGGTTGGAATAAGTCACTAAGAGATCCATTAAATATTAAAGAATATTTAATTAATAGCAAAAGAAATTATACACTTAAAGTGATCGTATTCTTCATTACTACATCGCAGACTCGTGTACATAGTCAAAGGTCAAAAACAAAATCTGTCTCTTCAGTTTAGTTCTTTTATAAGCTGAAAAAGAATTCATCTGACACTTCACTTCAAATCCAGTGAGGTTGAGGCTGATTTCTAACAGGATGTGTCATATCTTGGCACTAATTGCAACATACCTGCTTTGTAGAATTTATCTGCCTGCGACTTGAGTAAATTCTGGACATTTACCTTGGTGTCATCATCATTTGCAAAGTGCTGGCCAACAAGAAATTTATTGAGATGAAAAAACAAATAGAAGTTGAATGGAGTTATGTCTGGATTTTAAGGAATGTGACAAATTTATTTTCAGTGAAATGAATCAAGCAGCTTCATTGTTGCTTGATGTGATGCAGGAATATAATACCAGAAGTCAGTGTCTGCGTCTTTTGTTCTGTATTGCATGTCGTAACTTTTTCAGACTTTCGCAGCAAACAATAGTGTTGATTGAAGTGCTTAGTTCCATCTGGTTCACTAAAAAGATTCCTCAGCAGTCCTAGAACACAGTATATGTGATTTTTCTTGAAGAAAGAGGCGGCTTTCCTTTCTTAGGTTTTGGGGAACCAGTCTGTTTGACAGTGTTTTAAGTAACTTTGTTCTGCTGTCCGCAGTTGAGGCCTCTGTTGATGGCACATGTTTTACCATCCCTTCAGAACAGGGATGTGGAATGTAAGTTGCTGAGTATTCCTTTCGATTCAGGTTAGTCTTAGCTCATCTGCTCAACTGATAGGTTAGCAGCCTCTTGGATTGCCTTTAGGGGTTGAGGCATTTAACTGTGTTAAGGCAGTCTCAAGCTTGCCAGCTCTGAGTGCCCCTTCCTCCTAGCACATTGTCTTATTTGACTGAAAGTTATAACCAGAGTAGGAGTTCGTCTCTGGAGTTCTCTTCTGTCTCTTATTTGAACGAGCAAATACTTGATGCCATTGCATATGTTAAGGATAAGATGCATTTGACAAATTGCTTAATCATTATTTTATGTCTACTGTTGTAAACGTAGTAATTTGTGCAATATTTATCTTTTTTGTGATTGCTTGTTGTTATTGTTTTTCTACATAAAAAAAAAAAAAAAAAAAAAAAAAAAAAAAGGTAAACGCAGTTACATATTATGTTAAACTTAGGTTAACTTTTTAATTTGGAGAAGCAACAATTTGAGTATAATTACTCGAAAACTATTTAGCTCTCATGTTTGAACCATTGTCGTATTCTTGGCTACGTAAATTATTAATATCTAAACCATTTTCCATTAAAGTCTTTAATAAGAATGTTGTTTGTCCTCCACCAGTCGTACCTCTTGTAATACAAAGTGCTAAAAACCTTTCTTCAATACTCATGTCTGTATTTTCTTTAAGATACCTCATACAAATTGATATCTGCTCTTGATGGCAGGCATCAATTACAGTCAAGTAAAATAGAAAAATACTTTGCCTGTTTGAACTTATTTAAAATAATTTGCTTTGCATTATCCCCCTAAGAAGCTAATTATTTTATTTTGAATTTTATCCCCAAGGTAATGAAGCATATTTTTTTAGTTTGAATTTTATTAATATATACAGATATGATAGGCTCAAATACTGTGATTGTTTCTATACACTTTTAAAAAATTATTATTTCGAATAATTTGTTACTGGAAACACGAAAGGCTAAGTTTTGTTTGGCTAAAAACTGAATGGCATAGATAATTCTGTCAGTAATATTGCACCAATGCTTAGTCTCTTTTTTTTTAAATAAAATTTGAAATTCTGAATTAACAGGTTTATTCTTTCGTAATAATTCTAAGAAATTGGATTAACTCCTTTGTTGTTTGGCAAGGTTCGACATGAGTACATCTAAAAACATTTACGTCCATTTTTGTCTTTTGGGGACCTGAAACTCGAAACCAAGTTTTGGCAATATCCAGGACCATTTTCTATTAAGGCTTGACATTGGAATGGCAATAATGGACTTGGCACAATCCGGAATCATCAGGCACAGGCAAATGCATATATCTACTGCAGAAATTGTAGCTTTCGAAAGTTTTTTTTTTTTTTTGACCAGCTTCATTGAAGTGAAAGGTAATTCTCAAGTGAAAACACTTTCTAAACTCTTTCTGATAATTAGATTCTTTTTGTAATTTCAATGTCTCAGCTACCATTGACAGTAGAACAAAATAATTATTTGGGTTTTGGAAAAACTGAGTAATTTTAAAGTTCTGGTTTATTAAGTCTTCCTCTCACCTTTTTTTTTCCTTATTACATTCTGACATCTGGGGGAAAATGAAAACAGAAAAAGTGGAATTAAAAATAAAAACAGAAAATAACTATTACAAGAACTATTGCAGAAAACACTTCTTAAAAACATTCGAAAAGTCACTGTTTGAAATAATTTACTTTACTTCTGAAAAAGTGAGTAAATCTTAAACCATTGCTTGGAAAATATATGAATTTTTAGTTCAATACCAAATAATTCAAGAAGGTGGTGGTACTCTTTTGTTTATTAAAGTAAATAAATCAAATTTAAAGTATGTATTTAAGACGTAATGTAAATAACGAAGCATTTTTCTTGGTTTTCCGTATCAGACAATATCCAATTTTTGATTTCAGAATACCTCATATATTTTTACTTCACTCCAAATCTCAAAAAGGTATATTTTAAATTCAGTGGTACTCCGTAAGTATGTCAATCCTTTCTTCTTGAAAGATAATAATTTTTAGTTTAATAAACAAATGGTTCATGTAAAAAAAACCCACATTTTTCAAGTAATTATGCTCAAATTGTCACTTTTCTGAAGTAAAAAGCTAACCTAAGTTTAGCATAATATGTAGCTGTGTGTACCTTTTTTATGTAGAATAACAATAACAACAAGCAATCACCAAAAAAATAAAATAAAATCACAAAAAAAAAAATAAATGTTCCCCAAATTACTACAGTAGAACAAAATAATGACTAAGCATTTTTTCGAACGCATCTACAGCGTCCCTGTACCCTTACATATGCATCGGCATCGTGTATTTTCGTTCACGTATATTTACAAGATCAGCTCTACTTATGTCAAAAACTGAAAGCATTAACTGATCAAAATCAAAGCGATATAAATAGTATAGATTTTATGTTGTATATATATATATATACAACATAATTTATATCACTTTAATTTACATATATATATATATATATATCTGCTTTATGCAAATCTTATTGTATGTGTTATAAGTCAGTTTAAATTGAATATTAATACTTTTTCTAGATTCAAAGAATCAAAGTTTTTAAATATGTGTAAGTCAGTTTAAATTGAATATTAATACTTTTTCTAGATTCAAAGAATCAAAGTTTTTAATTAAATCATGTCACAGCCAGAAACTTTCAGCCAGTCAAGTAATACTTCCCATGGTAATACTAATGAAGCTCAACAAGTTTTGGATGTATTTTGGGATAGAGAGATGGAAGAAATTAGAAATCTGGGTGCAGTAAGTTTTGCTTTTGTTATTCGAGGGATAGTAATTCTGAATTATCTAATATATGTTATCATTTTAATACATTTTTTCAGTGTGAAAAATGGGGGCTTATTGATTACCACTTTATTTTTCTGTATGTAATTGTTGATTTCTTTTTTTTTTCTCCATCTTCAGAATGATTTTAAAAATCAAGAATTACCTTTGGCTCGTATAAAGAAGATAATGAAATTGGATGAAGATGTAAAAGTATGGAAATTCTGTAATTCTTCTATAATGAATTTGTAAATAAATATAAAAGTAGTGATACGTTTATAATTAAAACTTGTAATGATTCATTAGTAAATAATAATTTGCCATTTTAATAGACATACTGTGATGACTTTATATTATTAATAATATAATATATTAAGGTATTAATTTTAAATTGATTATCTCCTTTTTCCATTCTTAAAATAGTGAAATGCATACAAAGATTGTGCAAATTACAGATCATGTCTTTCTTCATTTTTAGTTTACTTTTTAAAAATTTTTACATTTTAATTTGCATTGTTTATGCATTAATAACTATGAAAACAAACATCTTGAGAATTATTAAATACCAAAGTGTTATTTTTTAATGTAAGTGTATGAATTTTGAGTCTGATATGTTTTGTTTTCTTCAAATATTGGCAGTTATATTATGAGGATGTTTAACTGCTAATTTTTAAAGTAATTGATGAATGAAATAATAGAGAAGGAATTTAAAAAAAAAACACAGAACCAGTGTTAAAGCCTCCCCCCCCCGGTCAATTCACAAAGTTGAGATATGCTGTTTACTCCCAAATCAAATAATATCAGTGTAAGGGAAAATAATAGTGGAAAGAAACAGAATTAATGATAGGGAAATTTATCAAAGGCATGTTTGTAAAAAATGCATTGAAATATTTTTTGTGTTAAAAATGTATTTAATAGGAAAATTACTTTTCATGTATTTGTAAATGACAGCAAAAAA
>KK121794.1:320959-341365 GCA_000611955.2 Stegodyphus mimosarum
AAAAAAAAAAAAAAAAAGGCACTGAGGCATATGCAAAAAATGCTAAATAATTTCATTAATAAAATTATTTTTCAGTTAAAATATGTTATAAATATCTTATATTTTTGTTAAAAAGTATATTTTTATATACAAAATTTGTCAATAAATTTCCCATCATGTTAAATTTTCTGAGAAGTGAAATTTTGTTTGTTTACACCCAGTAATGAGTGCAGATTACCAACATTTATGTTTAAGAAGTTATAGATTTCATTTCAAAATTAATCCCTGTTAAATGGTTTTTCTATAAGGTGGATGACACATTTATTTACATAACCACAAAAGGAAATCGATTTTTTTTTCCCTTAATAGTAGTCAAACTAAAACATTTATGAGACTGATAGTAATAAAGGATACAGTGTCCATCTATTGAGAAATAAATTTAACTTCATATTCATGCTCTGACATAAGTAGCATAATCTTTGCTCTTTTAATGCCTGCATTTGCCCCATTAATGTGTTGCCTCTCTCCTTTCTCTCTGTCCATGTGTAATGCTGTAAATATGTAAAATGCACATTTGTAAATATTTAATAAGAAGCATGCTTCTTGTATTAATATAGCTATATATTTTTATCTTGAAAATACTTTGTAAAGATTTAGCGCAACTGGATGCATAACAAAGCAAAAAAAAATTTAGATGAAGAATTAAATGTTTGCGCATTGAAAATCAGAAGCAAAAGGGAATGACTGTAATTTAAGCTTTGAAATTTTGAGATTTTTGTTTAGAAGTGACATATAGTTACTTAATTTAATTCGTTACTTAAAAGGTTTCCACAACTAGAATCTACAGAAGGACTTTAGTTTCATGCGAGATTCAGTGCTTTTTAGACCCCTGAGTGATATGACTGCCTTTATACCGTAATGAAATTTTGGTACCATTCTGTTATTGGGACCAGATTCAGAAATGGGTGTATGCATGTGCATATATGTGCATTTAGACATTCGTACATGCATACATAAAGACATCCATCCATACATACATACATACATGCATACATTTCTGAATCCGATCCTGGTAACAGAACATTACCGAATTTTTTTATCACTTGATGTAGATTAGATTTTCTCTGTTATGTTTTTAGTAATGTAAATATCATCTTAATGAATCGAAGTTTAAGTAATTATACAAATTTATCTAATAAATGTTATTTAAATATAAATCTTCATGAGCAGATCTAAAATGCTATACTATTCAGAGGATTAAGTAAATGATGGCACTGCCAGAGCCAACTTCAAACTTAAGCAACATTCACAGCTGCCTTGGGTGCTAGCTCACAACAGTTGTAATTAAAGATATACCATATTTATTCATATTCTCCCTTTTACTACTACCATTACTGTTTGAAAACTGGAAGGAGAAAAATATACTGTTTCTTAAAAGATAGCTTGAATGATAAACATGACATATTAAAAAGCATGCATAAAGACACACTAATATTAGTGGTACTTCTTTGTTATAGCAGCTCTCAACCATACTTGGCAATTTTTTTTGCACCAAGATCTCAGCTATGATTTTGCCGAACTTGTGAAGTGATACATATTAAGCTGTTTGTCTATTACACCATTTCTTGGAGTCAGCTTCTGTGCCCAAGAATGCATAAATCTAACAGCAGTGACAAACAGTATACTGGAACTGCTGAAACAGTTTCCAAAACGGAGGCCATTCTTCTTTTTTGCAATTTTTAACATTGCACTTCGAAATGGTTTCATCTTTAACATAAAGTTTCACGTTGTGGCCATTTTGCATACTCATTTGCCAGGTAAAAGACCTCTTTCTTAAAAAAATTATGTCCACCTCATTAATTGGTAAATTTAAAAATTTTAAAGTCATATTCACGCACAAAAAAAAAAGCAATGAATATATTTTAAAATAAACAATGCGAATTAGAAAACCCTATCAAAAATGAATAATATAAGAACATACACTAAGAGCAAAAGCACAACATGGTGCTAACATATGATTATGTGGTGAGGTAAAAGAACATGCAGCCAGATTTTGGCAAGATACACTCACTTCCAAAAGTTAAGCATGGAGAGGAAAATGCTAGTTTCTGGAAGCCAATCAGAATTGAAGAGGATGCAATTTGCTGCAGAGGTAGATGGAAGTATGCAAATATGTTAGGTAACAGCCAATCGCTCTTTCATGTCAAGAAATATGCAAAAAGGGCAGTCTTATAAGAAGCCAGCTTTATGAAGGGTTACAGAAGTTGATTGTAAGTGCTGATAGAAGGTGTTTAAAACTTTTGTACAATTTGTTTTCAAGACATACGTGTTTCTATGACTTCCAGAAGACGAATGGAAGATTCTGAGTGCTCGCGTGCTGTGGGGCGAATTGAAGCAGGACAGTCAATCACACATGTTGCTCTTTTTTTCAGCGTTCATCATTCCGTAATTTCACGTTTATGGAAGCAATTCCAAACCACACAGACAATTGTCCGAACGCCCGTAGCCGGTCGCCCAAGGGTTACAACCCCCGCGGAAGATCGATATATTGCTATTGTAGCCAAGCGGAATCACAGAGCGATCTCCACACTTGTGACATCTATGGTTACAGCGTCCATTGGTAAGGCGATATCTGCAGCTACTGTACGCCAAAGATTACATATGAGTGGACTGTACGCCCGGGTACCTCGAGTTTGTGTTCCTCTAAGACGAGTTTGTGTTCCTCTATCCATCCAATCAAGAGGTGCACGATTACAGTGGTGCCGGGAACATGTCAATTGGAATGTGTCTGACTGGAGCAATGTCATGTTTACTGATGAGTCAAGATTTGCTCTGGAGCCACATGACAAGCATATAAGAATATGGCGTGAACAACGGACACGCAATCAGTCCCAAAACATCACCGAACATCAGGCATTCCGAGGCAGAAGCATTATGGTGTGGGCAGGGATTTCATTAGGATACCGCACCGACCTGCACATCTTTAAATGGGGTTCTTTGATGGCTGTCCAGTATCGAGATGAAGTCCTAGAACCCATTGTGAGATTGTAGCAGTTGGCCCTACTTTTGTTTTAATGGATAACACACGTCCCCATAGAGCTGACTTCATCGATGACTACCTGGAAAATGAAGGGATTGCGTGTATGGCCTGGCTAGCACATTCGACCGACCTTAATCCCATTGAAAATCTTTGAGATGCTCTCGGCCGTGCTGTATCTTCACGTTTCCCACCTCTAGCCACTCTTTTTGAGCTCGAAACTGCTCTACAAGAAGAATGGCGATTGCTTAATTCTGCGTTGGTTGACCACCTAATTGAAAGCATGGTCACAAGGTGTAAACTTTGTATACAGATGAGGGAGGATCACATACCCTATTGATGTCCTTTTTTTTTTTTTTTTTATTTTCATTTTATGCTGTTTATTTTTACTTTATACATAATTCTGTTTTAGTAACCAGTATGTCATTATCTGATAACTTACAAAAATTTAATATTGTTTTCATTTCTGTATATAATTATTGATTTTGTTTTATGCATAAATATATATACTACTTTCCTGCCGAATTTTGTGTCAATCAAAGCAGTATTTGTTGATTTTTTTGCATTTTACAACTTCATGCTTAACTTTTGGAAGTGAGTGTATCTTGGTTGATTGGCAGTTCAATCTTGGGGGCCACTATCAGTACCATATTATTATATTATGTATATCAGAGGTTCTACCAACTTCAATAATAATCTTTTTACTCACACTAATTATAGTAGAATTCTGTTAATCCACAAATCTGTGCTCATTTTTGAATGTGTAATTATGGTAAATTTAATATTAGCTAGCTTTTTTTTTAATCTGCAAATATTTTAAACAAAAATACACTATGTTTATAATATATTTTTATTAAAGAAGCTGATTATTTCATTACGGTAGTTAATATTGTTGCGAAAAATTCGGCGGTTGCGCCTGTATGTAAGCTTTCCGGCATAGCACTAGGGTTGCCAGATTGGCGACTTTATCGCCCATTTGGCGACCAAATCGGCGATATCCCATGGTCCAATCGGGAAGCTTCTAGAATAACTTCCTGTCGAGATATTTCTCGAAACCTGCGGAACTTAAGGAAAAGCTATATAAACTCTTGCGTTTCGGAGAGCCGGCATTGTGAAGTGTGTGATTAGTTGTGAGAAGTGCGAGAATAGCTGCTGACTGATTGCTAAGCTACGCAAGAGTTTTGTGAACGGAAAGCGATCGAGATAGTGCTTTGCCGTGAAGCTACCTTTACAGTATAGCTTGACAGTGTATTGGTGATTGTTCCACGGTGTTTATTATAAGTCTAGTGTTGCCGTGAAGCTACCTTTACAGTTACAGCCTGAAGCTGTGTTGCTGATTGTTTCAGCGTATTTATTCTAGATTTTCGACGCTTTTAAAGGTAATTTTGGAACTGTGCTGTAAATAGTGATTCTTGTAAATAAATTGTGCTTTTTATTGTCCTGCATCGTGTTTTCATCGGATACTCTCAAATCTACGAACCCGTAAAACGCAACAATATTTTCTATGTATCAGGTCAGTCAAATGCATCTTAAAGTTCCATTCAAAATCTACTTTTCAACATAATTACCTTCATTATTTAAGCATTTGTCGAGGCATGGTACAAGTTTTTTTATGCTTTCTATAATGAAATCCCGTCCAATGCCTGATAACCATTCTTCAGTTGTAGCTTTCACCTCATCGTCCGAGTGGTATCGTCGCTTTGAAAGTTCTGCTTTCATGGGATCAAAAACATGGAAGTCGCACAGTGCAAGGTCAGGGTTATAAGGAGGGTGATCATACACTTCCCACCTAAACGTTTTCAGAAGATCGCACATTTGTTTTGCTGCATGCGATCTTGCATTGTCATACTGGAGCACAATGCCTTTCGACAGTTTACCTGACCATCATTTTTAAGTGATTGTTGCAATGGTTTTAGTGTTTCACAAGAAGAAGATGCATTAATTGTGTCACCCTTTGGCATAAACTTTGTATGCACCAAACCTTCTGTGTCGAAAAATGGCATCAGCATCAACTTTCACGTAGATGGAACAGTTTGACACTTTTTTTTGAGTCGGGCAAGTGGAATGCTTCCACTCAAGGGGAGCCGCATTTCACTTCAGGTGAGAAGTGGTGAATCCAAGGTTCATCCCTGGTCCCAATTTTGTCCCAAAACTCATTTCCTTCTTTTGGTAATGTTGCAGAAATTTTAACGCACTTTCAGAAAGCTTCCTCTTATGTTCCTCCATCAATAGACAAGGTATATATTGAGCACAAACTTTATGAAATTGAAGCTGATCTGCAATAATTTTATGCACACTTCCATGAGAAATATCTAGTTCATTAGAGATTTCATATATTGTTATGTGTCTGTTTGTAAGAATTTATTCATTCTTGCTAGCAGCAATTTCAAAATTTGTGGCAGTTGTTAATCTTCCTTCGCGTTCAGCGTCGTCAATATCTATACATCCGTTCTCAAACATGTTGCACCACTTTGTCATAGCTTGAAGTGACATTGTATTTTCACCATGAAATTCATGCAGCTGCTGATAAATTTCACAGCAGTTACACCTTTTCGCCCAGAAAAAAGTAATCGCTGCACATATTTCCAGTTGCCTCATGAAAGTTGCTATGTCACACACTACAGCTAAATGTCTGAAGTTTTGTCAGGCAATTTCATCAAAATAGCCTTTGACAGAAAATTTTTGCACAGGGGTGCAACTAACTTTCTGGCTGACCTGTGTATCTCTCTTTTTACTGTAGTCATTGATCATGGATTTGCAGATTTTTTACTTTTGATAAATCATTACTTTTGACCATATATTTAATATTAATTTTTATTTTTTGTGGTTAATAAGTGTGAATAATTTAATTATTACATCTTTTCAGACCTAGAATTTTAAGTACACCTCATAGCTGAATTGTTTACATTCCATGTAACAGGTGCTGATTTGTTTATATCAGCAGTGAATAAGGATAGGTTCTTAAAAATATCTACTACAGTGATTTATTTGACATTTAAAACTGAAAACATGTTAGTAATAATATATAATAAAATAATTTTTCCTTTTAATAAATCTAATATTTCAATTCTACCATTTCTTATAACCTGCTAGTGTTATTAATCCTGTAAAACTAGTGCGAATATACTAATGGATTTACATAGGGACTCAGTTTAGAAAAAATTGTACTGTAGATGTTTTTGTAAGTAGTATATTTATTTATTTGCTTTTTCTTTTTATATTAAAAGAGTGTAAAATTTATTTAAAAAGTAGTTTCACTGGAATGTATGTAACTCTTTTTTATATAAATATTTCATTACATTTTTAAAAAACAGCAGTTCACTTCCTTTAAAGAATTCCGTATTTCTTTTTCTTCCAACAGCATTTTACTCTTGTTATAATGTTTACTTTGTAAATAAGTATATTTACAAAATAATAGTTTTTTAAATTGAAAATAATAGTTATTTATTCAATAAATTCTAACTAAACAATTTTTAAAATAAAATTTGTTATGTGCAGAAAAATCTGATTTAATTTTAAAATTAGAAAGGAAATGTTCGCAAAACTAAGAAAGTCATAATCCATGAACCATAAAATTCATTAATTCACATAACCATAGGACCCCAGGTATGTGGGTTAGCAGAATTTGTTTGTGTTAATACGTTTAATTTATACAGGATGCCAATTGTACTAATTCCCTAGGGTGCTGAAAATGCTAGAGCCATGCCTGGCTCCCTTCAACTTCGGGATAAGAAATATTTAAAGAAAAAAATTTTCTAATTGGAAATAAAGAATTAAATCTTTGTTTTATAATTTCACATATGCATTCATCTATGTAGGTATCTTGCTATGAAATTAAAATGCAATTAACTGCTGTTATATAAATTTTATAATCTTTAATTCATGAAGACTCATGAAGTAAATTTGTAAAATATTATGTATTTTCAGATGATAAGTGCAGAAGCTCCAGTTTTATTTGCTAAAGCTGCTGAAATATTTATTACTGAATTATCTCTTAGAGCTTGGGTACATACTGAAGATAATAAGAGGCGAACTTTACAAGTAAGTCGTATATAATTATATAGATGTTACTGGCAATATATGAAAAGCAGACGTTCTATAGTTTGTTTAGATTATATGTAGAATGCTTGCCATTCTGAGGAAATTTATAAAATATGACTTATTTTAATATCATACATACTTTAGGCATTTAATGTAATACCGTCTTTTTCTGAAAATAAGACACTGTCTTACTTTCTTTTTTGGTCCAAAATAAGCGCTAGGGCTTATTTTCGGGGGAGAGTAAAAATAAAAGTGTATTTATATATATTTATTTTACACAGAATGCAGAAATTTAAGTTTATTCAATTACAGTCATGTCATCTTCTTCTGGAACATCGTCATAAATAAAATACTGAATTATATTCTGATTTTCTTCCAAATCCATTTCCTGTTGTATCATTGGTCCGAATCTCTGATGTCTTGCGATATAGCTATCGTTAAATGAATACTTCTTGTCTAAGTAGCCTGTTCGTGGTGCATTGGAAAGATCACTATCAGTTATTTTGTCCCATGAATTTTTTACCCAATTCACAACTTCTTGTAAGCCTGGTTTTACAAAATTACCTTGATGATTTCTCACCATTCTGTTTTCAATATATTCATTGATTTCCATCCGCAAATGATCCTTGATTGGCTTGTTTATTGCAATGTCAAGTGTCTGGATGTAACCAGTCAGTCCTGCCGGAATCATTATTTGATCAACCTTCCTCTCAGCAAGAAAGTTTTTCATGTCTTTAGAGCGGTGAGTACTGGCTGAATCCCAAACTAGTAAACCTCTATTCTGACCCCTCAACAGTGGTGGCAGCATAAAATCAACCCACTTTCTTATAACTGCTTGGGTGCACCAGGCTTTTTCACTTTCAATGACATAAATCCCTGAAACACGTTGAATCTGGTCTTTTTTACCTTTAGTGATTAAAAATGGCGATACTTTCTTGCCATCTAGATGAATCGCCAAAATACAGGTAACATGTGCACTATCGTAAGCGGTAGAAGGAACGTAAATTGACGAAGAAGCCTTGTGGTGAACTATTGTTTGAGCTCCTTGGCCTAGGAATACCGTGGTCTCATCCATAGCAATCATGTTGGAGAGTTGGTATTTCAAAAAATCGATGCCATCAACAAAAAGCCTAAATGCAAGTTCACACTTAACAACTTCATTGTCTTCCAGCTTAAACAATGTTGTTGATCTACTTAAAGACAGTTCATATCGTTTAAGGAAGTTGTCCAACCAGCTTTAATGCTTTAAATTCTTCTGTGGATATATCAAATTGAATTGCTGTTTCAAGGGCAAATTTTTTAATATCAGCCCTGCGCACAACCAAAGCCATTGCTCTCCTGCCTGTGATCCATTCCCAGATGCAATCTTCCAACTCAGAAAATAACGGCTGCCGACCTGATCCAACTCTGTGTTTTTTCTCATTTCCTTGGTCCACCAGTTGACACAGTTTGCACACCATTTACGAACCATACGGAGATCCAGCATCTTCTCTTTACAGAATGCTACAAGATTTACACCCCTGGAGTCTTCCACAACTCCCTTTTTGTTCTCGATGGAATAGCTCTTTCGTCTTGTACTCATTTTAACTGAGGTTAAAAATTATTCACTTTATTTTTAAATAAAATTACGTATGAGGAAATAATCAGACTTACAAGACTGAAATGAATGAACGTTGCATACCTGCACTGTCGCTCAATGTAGACTGCTGCCTTATGTTGTATTTTTAAGATAAATTCCAAGAATTAATTTGAACCGAACTGTGGAGGTAAACAATTAATTTCTCGGAATATTTTGTTTCAAACATTTCTCTGAAATACGAGTATTAGGAGAGCTAAACATATTATTAATAAATCAACAGCATTTTTTAACGAATTCTTTCTGTCACATTATTTTAACTAGGGATTATTTTCGGGGGATGTCTTATTTTACAAAAAGTTCCGAAAATCACGATAGGGCTTATTTTCGGAGGATGTCTTATTTTACAGAAAGTTCCGAAAATCATGATAGGGCTTATTTTTAGAAAAAGACAGTACCTGGTCATTATATAAAATTACAAATGCTATTTAGATGAACTATTAAAAGAGTCAGAAAAGACATGCATTCTATAGATAGAACCAATACTATTTAGGTAAAGCTAAGAAATTGAAGATGAATTACAGGACTTTTTTCTTATGGAAAACAAAAGAAAATAAAATGTGAAACCAGTTTTTTACAACAACGATGGAAAGAATTTTAGTTTAAATTGCAGTTAATTGTCTTTCTCACAAAAAAAAAAAAAAAAAAAAAAAAAAGTAAAGCTCAAGAGGAAAATTTCAAACGTTACTTTTCTTTTTTTTCATTTGCATTTGCATATGCATAGAATGCCTAGGAAATACGTGAAACATTAATCATTTCATATTTTGATGTCCAGTTTTTGTCTTTGCATATAATATCTGCTTTTCATACATTGATAGTAATATATATAATAGCATAAACAAAAGGAAAGAAGGACTATTTAAGAATTCTGTGCCTATTTAATTCCAATAAAGTAAAAATTAAGAATGCCAATAAAGAAAACTAAGCATTACAGTTTGAAGACTACATAAATTCCAATCTACAAAGTCGTAATAGGAAAGGGATGAAAAAATCAAAGCCATAGATAAAATAAAATTATTTAGAAAAGAATTTAAGATATTATAGAAGAAAAAGTGACAGATGGAAAGAATTGCCTTACAAGCACTAGCCAATAGTAGTGGAAAAGCATATAAATAATATATGCATATATATGTGTGTGTGTGTGTGTGTTTTCATGTTAATAAATTATATTTGTAGCCCACCAGTGGCCGAGTGGTAAAGTTACTGAACTCTGGTAATTCAGTCTGGGGTTCAGATCCCAACAAACAAGCTGGCTACTTAGGTGTTTTCATGGTTATTCCCATGTTTAACATGTATATGAGTCCAAAAACTTAAGAAACTGTACCTTAGAAAGTCTTCCATAAAGGCATAATCACCTTAGGCCTAAAATTAAAATAAATTTAAATATAAAATGCCCATGTAAATATGTTCATATGACTGAAATAATCCAAAAATGATTTTAAAATTTTGCGTTGTGTTATTTTATTCACTTAAGATATTTAGTAAGGAAGAAAATTTGATGTTATCATGCCTAAAAAATAATTTAAAGAAACTGAAGTACAGAAAGTTAGACCAAACTTTTAAAATTCAGCAACTTTTACTTTGGCATATAGGACTATTCTGATTTACATTATGCTGACTGCTTGACTATTCTGATTTACATTACGATTGCAATTTTTATCTCAGGAAAATTATAGTTTTCCATTCTGTTAAACTATAAAAATACATTTTTATGTTTGATTATTCATCCTTATATATGAAAAATGAAATTTTCTATAGCAGGTAAACTAATTTTAAATATTACTTACTAAATTACAAAATCAGTATGACATTTTTTGAATGGATTGAGGAAACACGTTTTGAAATAGGGAGAACGACATATGGTTATTTCAAGTCTTGAGGATTTCAAATTTTGTAGTTTTAAAGAAAAACTTGATAATCATGTATTAACTTTCAAACATGCATCTTAATGTTATTCATGTGTATTTCTTATGTGTTCTTTTTGGTCTGTAAATATTAATACTAAAGTTTTACAAATTATAGAGGAATGATATAGCTATGGCAATTACAAAATATGATCAGTTTGACTTCTTGATTGACATTGTTCCTCGAGAGGAATTAAAACCACCTAAGCGCCAAGAAGACAATGTAAGAACTGCTGCTATGCATCCAGATCAGGTTCAATACTACTTACAGTTGGCTCAACAGCATCAAGCTGCTCTCCAACAGCAGCAAGCTACAGGAGTGGCTCAAGGACAACAAGCCCAAATACAACAAGCCCAGACTCAGGTAAGTATTTTTACTGAGGAATATCAGTCCGTTTTTTGTATAGAAGAATCTTTTTTGTGTTTAAAAGCATATACTCAACTAGAAATATCATATGTGCATTCATTTTTTATTATGTAGATAGTGCATGTTTTATATTTGATGCCCATGAGTAATGATAATTTTTATCCCTTGATATAGTTTTATGCAGTATGACTTTAATATTCCAAATCACACGTTGTTTTTAAAATTTATTCATTCATTTTAAATTTTTTTATTAATTAAACAGCAAGGAAATATAAAAAATAAATGTAATAAAAGTTTTATGAATTAATTTATTAGAAATTATAAGTGAAAAATGTAATAATATGCATTATTTTATACATAAAAAAAAGCATCCATTTAGTTTTCATTGAATAGAAATAGGTTGTATATTTTGTTAACATAAAAATAATTTCATGGTTTAATTTTATATAAAATTTATCATTTTTATCTCTACTATCTCTCTTTACAGTAAAAATATAAAGAAGATTATATGTTCAGGTTTAAATAAAATTAATATTTTCTTATCTTAATTTAAGTACAAATGGTTGAAAGTAAATAAAAAATAATCTCATTGTCTAATTTTGTCCAAAAGATATTTTTTCATTTTCTTTATTCAGAAAAAAAGTATTTTATTTTTCAACTGTGTAATTTTTATTGAAAAAAATGACAAACATAAAATTCCCTCACTTGCATCATTGTAAATATGTATATAATCTACAGTGAAAAGATGATTCAGTTACATGTGTGGGTTGTGATCCCAGTTAGGTCAGATATTTGAAGTTGTGCAGTGTTTTTCTTTTTTTAACTCTACAAGTAAATTGATTACTACCAAGTGGCATATAATGCATTTTTGAAAATAATTATATTTTCAGATACAGCTTGTACCAGCAAATGCAGCGGTACAACAAGTTGCTTCAAATACTCAAGCCTTATCTGTTCAGACAGGTTCACCAACATTTTCTGTTCCATCTGTTTTGCAAGTTCAAGCTGTGAGTAATAATTTTAAAATGAGAATGTGCTGATATTACTGTGTTAAAGTTCAGAGAATGTTTCTTAATATCACAGAAAAGCTATGATTAGCCAAATAAAAGTAATAAGCATTTGTAAATTTCACTTAAAAGTAATAAGCATTTGTACATTTTACTATAAGAAAAATAAAAACTACTTTGGAGTTGTTATTGAATTTAACATTATCGACAAAAGTGGCCATTAGTGAAATGGTTACAATTTATTTTTATTTTGCACATTTAATTAAAAAAATAGTAATTTATAGACTTTTCTCCTTCCCCTGCCATTTATTTATACTTGTGAAATTCACAGTCATCAGGTTGAATATATCTTGAAAAAAATATTGGAGATTCAACAATTAATTTATATTTTTTGGGAACCTCAAATCTTCGTGTTTTTTCATCATTTGAATCTTTTAAATGGTGAACGTTGAAAAGATTAGTTTTATTGAAGTGCAATAGAATCATACCTTTAAAAGAAATATTGCAATTGCAATGATGTCTGAATTGTAGTTTATTGCAGTGATGTCTGAATTGCCAGTATTACCTTGTGATGGTTCTGTTTCTTCATTGCAAGAGTGCTTTTGTGAACTCTTAAAATAAACATCCTTTTGATTTGTCTTAACTTTCTGGAGAGAATTTAGTAATGCCATATTTAGCATTTATCTATCTTGAAACAATCCTTTCATCTGTATACTATTTAAAAAAAAAAAACATTGAAAATTTTTTAGATTTTACAGTAAGTCCAAGATCCAGAACCATTATGACTTTGCCAGTTCCAAATGTAGGGAATTTCTGAATTTTAGATCAGCAGTTTAAGTCTAGAAAGATGACCTGCAGGCATGTCAATATTGGATTTTCAGCAGGCAATGCAGCCGCACCATGCATCAGATTTTAGGGACAGCAAAAATTTTAGAATTTAGAGGTGAATCAAGCAGTAAAACTTAAGGATTGCCAAATTTTTAGAATTTAGGAGAGGCACTGGACAAAAAAATGCGTAGCACCGATCCTGTTCCACCTTCCACTGCAACTCAAGAATCTGAAGTGTGATCCTGGCCCACATCAATATGGCAGCAATCAATATATTACTAGAACCTTCAGTCCAACTTTTATAGCTAGCATGTATTGAGAAGTGACATGCAGGATCATTTAGACAGAAGAAAAATTGCATTTACAGTATATCCACTTCTTTTTATTGGGTATTAATCACATCTTCCATTCCCTGATTTTATAAGGGGGGATATTTTTTCCCTCGTTTGACTGGTAGTCATGAGGTCAGGATATTAGATCACTCTAGTTTTGACTTTTCTACTGTATTATTTTTATTTATTTATTTTTGCTTTGTCCTCAAATTGTGCTGAGAAAATGAACCTCAGAATTCCAGAATTTTAATTATATTATCCAGTTCTAAATTTCATTTTATCTTCTTTTTAAATATAAATGTATTTCTTAATTTGTTTTTCATTAAATGCAACTTTCAGATTGTGATTTAATTAAAAATAATAAATTAATTATTAATTTTAATAATTTAATTATTTTAATATTAAGTTTCTTCTTATTCTTATTTGAAGGATTAAGAGTCAGATAAATTTAACATCTGTTTTGCTTTTGTATGTCAGTTTAAATAAATATAAAAGCATTTGTAAATTTATTTAAACAATTGCTATAAAAAGTAAAAGAAAAAAAGGCAGTTTCTTTCTTATCAGCATACCAATTGAAAATGACATTTTAAATTACTTCAGTCAAGTATAAATAATAATTTTGTAAAAGAATTTTTATACTTAAGTTCATTTCATAATCCCTTTTGTTTTTTAAATCTAATAAATTATCTTTGGAGAAAAATTCTACTAAATGAATTCTGTTTTTAGAGTATTTTTCATTTTTTATTCATAGTTGTTTTATATAGATTGACTGCTTCTTTCAGAACACTTAATTTTGTGAATTTCAGTATTTAATGTTATGTTGAGTGAGTAATTACAGCTGTAGTTCTGCTTATGCATGAAATAAAATGTTTATAAAAAATTTAGATATTTATATTTCTGTAGTTTTATAAGTTATAATGCTTATATGTAAATATTTGTTAATTAATATAAGGATCACCCCCCCTTTTTTATAGGTACCTACTGATAATGCTCAACAGCAGGCTCAGACTGCTCAAGTTCAAGTTCAGCAAGTACAAGTGCAAAATGCACAACAGGTCAGTATTTAAAAGTTTCGAAAATGAGTTATTTAAAATATCTGGCTAATTGAAATATAAATATGTAAAATCCATAATTTTCTTCCCATTTTTATAGTTGAAGTAATGAAAGCTACAGCAGCAACTACAGCTAATTTAATTAAATTTATTTTTCAATTTTTGCTGTATGTTACCTATAGTTTAATACTTTAATGCAACTGTGAAAATTGTTTCTTAGTTTGTTTACTATGAAAGTGAAAAGTATCATAACAGATCTGCTGTCTTGGTAATTCCAGTGCTAATTTTTATTCTGTGCTTAAAACAGTTTCTCATGATAGGTTTGTTTGAAAAGCTTTGAGTTGCCCTTAGGATTGGTGTTAAGCTTGTTCCTGTAAGTTTGGATTAAATTTACCCAGTCTGCTCAAGACCCCTTTTTATTTATTTCTAAATACTGATATTTCAAGGACACCCTGTAGAATTTAATTTCTGGTTTAGACTTTTTAATGAACATTTGAAACCAGATTGCATATAATATTACTTAAGTATTTTTTGTGAAACCATAAAATGAGTAGAAAGGAGAAAATGTGTGCTTGACTTCATGCTACAAAAATGCGGATAACTGTTCCTATAACATTAGATGGGAAGATCTGGGAAAAACAAAGTAAAAAGTCTTATCAAGATTAGAATTTTAACAATAGGATTTATTATTGTGTCTCATTTACAATCACAGAACTTCTTACATTACACTATTTTTTGTGCATAACAACTATAAATAATATATTCCATTTTGCTATTAGAGACTCTGCACTGCTTATGTCTTAAACAAAATGAGGGCCCACTAGTGGCCAAGCGCTAAAACTGCTGAACACTGGTAGTTCCACCTTGGATTCTATTCCAGGCAAATGGGCTGGCCTGCATGGGCATTTTTGCAGCTTCTCCCATGTGTAACGTGTATATGAGCCAGTTTCCCTCAGAAAGCCCTCAACAAGGGTATCACTTCCCTTAGGCAGACAATTCTAGAATGCTTTGCCATAATGAACTAAGCCAAACAATAAAGATTCTACAGTCTTTTTTCTTGGGGGAAGGGAAGCGTGAAAAAGGCGTAATTTAAACACATACCAATGGTTGTAAGTAAATAAATAAAACTAAAATATTTTTTTAATTTAAAATTATTTTTATGATCTAAATGTCACCTCTGATTCCTGTTATTCAATAAAAAGTTAAGGAATGATCAACACAAATTAAATATTTAGTTCATCAGCTAAATAATTTAAGTTGTATTACAGCTGCCATGTTATTACTTTATTATGTAATCATTCAGTCATCATCATTTCCATATTCTTGTTTTGGAGGAGGGTGTATATAAGCATTTTATTTATTTATTTTTTAATATTGTTCGCTAATAACAAAACCACTGTAGATATTTTAATTTCTTTTGTTTTTATCCCATCCCACTTGTGAATTTTCTTAAGCAAGTAAAAAGTATATCTGTTAAAAATTACTTTTTTTCATTAGAATCAACTTAAAGTTTTCTAATTCATCTTGAACATATGAACAGTAATATGCATCACTGATTTTAAAACTACTTATTTTGTACCACTACCTTTTTAGAATTTTTACCACAAATTTAAGTATAGTCCAACTTGATTATAATAAATACACTAATTATAACCAAATGAAGGGGAGAAAATTCCATTTTCATTTTACCATTATATGTCATTATCTATGTAATACAGATGATCACAGTATGTAATGGAGAGCAGTTGATCATAATTGAAATTAATAAAAGGAAGTGACCGTATGATTGGTTCTCTTTTGCTACATGTAAGTGTTACTAAGATTTGAGAAATATTAAGCATACTTAATTGTATTGTATGAATGAGAAATATGTTTTTAGAATAATTTTAAAATGTATCAATATATTTTAAAATGTATTTCAATAAATAATAATTCATATCTTATGTTAAAGAATTCAGCACAGCAAGTGTTACAGCTGCAGCAGCCAATGGCAGGTCAAGTTAATCAAGCAACTGGTGGTATCCAGATTGTTCACCAATTTCTGAATAGCAATGGTGAAATACAGCAAATACCAGTAAATAAGTTTTTAACCAGTTTTAGTTTGTATAAGAGCAAAAATATTATTATTTGTTATTTAAATATATGTATATTTAATGCAGGTGCTGTACAATTTCTTTCCTTTTTTTGTAGCTCCAATTAAATCAAAATCAACTACAGCTAATACGTATGCAGATGCAAGGACAGAATACTAACCAGCCTATTATTATTCATGCTGCACCTGTACAGCAAAATGCAGCTCAGGTTCAACAGACTGCAACTCAGGTGAGTGCTGAGAACGTATGGAATGGGGTTAGTTCACATGAACCCCAAGAGTTTAACCAGGTGAGTTTGAAGGCACCCAAAGTTGTTATTATTAAATAATGAGTTGAAACAATTTCAAAGACCTCTGAACACAATATAAAAATTAGTTGTTTTCCTATTCTCTTTTAACATATTGCAGAACCAGGACTGGCATATTAGACCTTTGGTAACGCAGTTTTGAACCTTTTATTAATAAATATCTAGTTTTATCTGCATATAAAATTATTTTAGCGATTAATTTTATCATTATTATTATTTTAATAATCCCTATCATTGTGACCTTAACATTTGTAAGTACATTTACATGTATTCTTTCTTCAGTATTATTATATGAAAAAAAGCTGCCATTAATAACAACTCATTTGTTTAAGTTACTTTTATATCAGTAATTACTTCACAAGTTAGTACAGTTGAGACATTTAATAACAATTTATACATTATATACTGGAGACATTTTTTTTAATCGGACTGGAAATGTACTGTAAAATATTTAATATTATATTTCTCAAAATAGACATGTCATATGAAATACTTTATAATTATATAAATAAATTTATCATTTCAAATGAATTAATCTAGACCACTGTGCATCAGAAGAAAAACAAAAAGTAAGTCCAATAAGTTAAAAAAAAATTATTAAACATTGAAAGATATATTAGTAACTGTATACTATAACTGTATTAAAATAAAATGTTCCTTATGGAATCTTATGGAAAAATTTAAAAGTAAGTTAGACCTTATTGTCAGTTTTAACAAAAAATATCTAAGCAATTGTTATACTGGTAAAATTGAACTTAGAAATAAAATGAAATGTTGTCACCATCATTTCAATTTAAGCTTCATTAGTATTCAGAGTTCTTCAAAGTATCATTCAAATATCATCATCAGGTATCTTTCATCATGAGTGGCATTTCTTGTTTTAGATTTTTAAACAAAAAAATCTGATGTGTACGGAACGTGACTTCCTTGTACGGAATATTAAATTATTTGCATTTTGCATTTCATTTAAACTTATGAGATTGAATAAATCTACATTATCGATAGCACATAAACCACAATAGAATAAATGCACTCTTTAAAATCCTCTATATTTGTTTACGATAGCAACACTCTGGTGCTAGCGCCATTGAACAGCGTTGTATCTCATTCATTTTATAACTCATCAACGATGCAAAAAATTATGTACATCATCTGGAGAATTACCTAATCGTTGCTACATGTTTCTATTCAAATACTATAATAAATCTAAAACAATGTGTAGAAGAAATTAAACACACACACCAAAAAAAAAAAAAAAAAAAAGAGAGAGAAACAGTTTCTCGCAGATGATTTAATATTTCCCATTCAATTAGTTTAGTTCTCACTTCGCGACAAGGCAAAAATACATAAAAACTCAAAATATCTGTATTAAAAATTACAAAGTAAATCTTAAACACTTATTTCCTCGAATAAATTCCGGAGTGGATTAAGCATAATTTAATTCACAATAATAAAAGAAGGCGCTATCTTTGTTGTTGTGAAGCTTAGTTTCTCTAGATTGGCAACAAATCCAATATTCTTCTAGGTTTCAAATGTAATCGTTTTCCTCATGGCAGACAAGCAATTAAACAACTTTTAAATTGTTGATAATCTTGCATGCAGATTTACTAAACCTTAACCGGAAGATAAGAACAACATAATTAAATCATTTTTAAAGCAAAAAATGCACAATTTACCAACATATAAGAATAAAAAAAACTGAATTCACTGAGCCGAGTAACAGAGTGGATGTATATATATATATACATAAATTTATATACTTTTGGTGCGGCCGATTGCAACCAAAGTAGGAGGTGCACGTCCACATGTTATAGCGGTCCTATATACAAAATTTCAATGTTCTGAGGCTACTCGTTTTTGAGTTATGCGAAATACATACATGCATACGTACATGTGCACAGACACCACAAAAAAAATCTCTTCAGCATCTTCTTCTTTTTTTTTTTTGAAAAGGAGTACTTTATTCTGTTCTTACATTCGATTATCACTCAAAAACATCATTAAATTGCATTGGATAGGAGACAAAATGGATATTTTCATTGAACCCGAAAATTTTCGCAATTACAGTACTTCCTCTTTACTTCGTTAGGAAGTAAAAATGCTGTATGTAACTTATTATAAATATTAAAAATAAATAATTGTGAAATATAAATATTTAAAAATTAGAGAAATATAATAATTAATTACAGTAAATAACAATAATAATAAATATTTTCCTCAAAGTAATGCTTAGTTCTGATTGGTGCTAAGAATATGCTTTATACATTTTCTTTTCAAATAAAACTTCTTTAACCAAGTGCAACCAAAATGCAACATTACATTATAAAATATTTGTTATCATCCTTTAAGTACACAGACATGATTCTTAAACTGTATCTAACTAATTAATATGGGATGTATATTGGAAGAAAAGGAATCAAAGAACAAAGTTAGAGGGTCATTTTGGAATTATAATCAAGAAAATATCACTTATTTGTGGCTTTTGGAGAAACTTTAGAGGTTCAGGACAAAACCCTTGGCCCCTTGGAGTGCTAAATTACTTTTTGTGGGTTTCTAGAGCTGCAGTCAAATAAATCTGACAGAGCTTTATCTATAAAAAGTTTTATTCTCATTAATTTCTGTCTATTCAGTATATTGTTACTGTAGGCATTTTTGAAAATTTTTTTAATGTAAACAAAATAACTGAATGCATTAAGTCGGTTTGAAACTGAATACAGTTCATACCGCTGTCACACAGAAAGTAAGAAATTCATGAGTAAATTTCAGGTGATTTATAGATGTTAAAATTCTGTAGATGATATGTCTTAATTCTTGTAAATCTAGGACAGGAAAGAAAGAAAATTAAAGAAATTGAAAATTAGAAATGTGTTTACAAATTGCAGCCATTAAAATAACGTAACATAGTAACAGTAGGACTGATGTTAGCTAATCATAGTACCATAATACTTACTACGTATCATAATCCTTCTACACGTACTATCAAGGGTTAATATAAAGCCAAGTAATTTATAGTAATCCCTAATAGTATTTATGGTAAAACAATGAGATAGGGATAAATTTGCATTCAAAACAAGCTGAACTGCTGGCAATATAAAGTCGAGGTTCTCAGATATTTAAATATTTAGATGTGATATGAGAATTATGCTACATAAAGCAAAAGTTAATTTCATAATGTTTACTTTTTGTAAATTATAAATACATATATGTTAAATAATATATTAAATCATATATCATTTATGTTAAATACATAGGTAACTTTTTTTTAAAGCAAGGAGAGCACAGATTGAAAATATTGTATTTTAAGCATATTAAACTTCATTTATAAAAAAGCAAAAATTTTATATTTTAACAGCTCAAGATGAGTTTCTGACTTTTTGTTTCTATCTGCTTATTTCTTTAAAATAAATGTTACTACTACTACTCGCCGCTGAGCAGGCTCCCGACCAAGGCTATTCTGCATACGGGATTTCCACCTAATTCAGGCCAAACCCCAGCCAGGGGCTGGGATGACAGTACACACAGCATTATTGTGCTGCTAATAATTAATAATAATAATAATAATAATAATAATAATAATATGAGCACACAAGGCTGTTGAAGAAGTACAATTTTTCAGCAAAGAGACATTATTAAGGTGTTGGTACTACTAATAAATAGAGTAATGCAATACATAAAGTGGAGACAGGATATGTGGTATGTAATATAAATGCCCATTATTGTAGACAATAAAAATGCACATTACCGTAGACAATAAAAATGGACATTTCAATTCCTGATATACTTCTGGGTTACATAAAATACATGTTGAAGTTAAGAATGAGAT